>JAAGKR010013748.1:0-13251 GCA_011419295.1 Clarias macrocephalus
AGCTGGCAATGTTATAGGATGTTTTTTGGATTAACTTTTACATGACCCTAAATTGACAATTTTAATATAATGGGTCCACATGCAAATTGTTTCATACTGCATTTTTGTGTTGGTTCATCTTGTCCCAGTGAAGTGGGAGGCATTATATTCCAAATAATAATCAATTAGGAAGCAATCAATTTCTGAATTTTGAAATATCTTTTAGTTACAATGATCTTTTAAATAACAAAAATAAAGAAGCAACACACCTCATTTGTGCACATTTTTTTCTCTAAAGTTCAGCAAATATGTTTACACCTATTCTATGCTGAGGATTATTAAATTTATTGTTAAGTACGGAAGGCATGTCATATTTTTTATCTGTTTAAAGTTTAAATAGTTAAATAATTAAAATGTTAAATATTTATTTAATGTTAAATAATGTCCAAAAACCAAAGTAGCTCTTGTTATCGGTCATAGATCCACTTAATAGGATACGTTAACGCAACTTATACACTTATATACACTATGTTTTTTTGTTTTTTTTTGTCATTGAATGATTTAGGCTTGTTAAATTGTATACTAGTTAGGTATATGTGTGTTTAAATTGACCCTAATATTTGACAAATAATCATATTAATAGCCCAATTGGAATAAAAATGCATCATGTAAACACTTAATTTGTAACAGACTGACCAGATCCGACCCAATCCTAATGAATTTTCAATGTGAATAGGAGGGATGGTGAAGATGGTAGTGTCAACCTTTCATAATCAGTTTAATAAGTAAATATTAGTCATGTTAACACTTGTTTTAATACTTTCTATATAGTCAAAATAAATATATTCTTTTTTTGCCCCTTGTGTGGTTAACATTAAACATGATACAGTACCTGTTTTTGGGAGGAAATTGTTCTTCTATTTCTGATTGGTAAACTAAATGAGAACATCTCTCCTGCCTGTCTGTTTACTCTCATCCACTCTGTCCCTGGCAGAGGAAGGGGCACTGATTGGCTATTTCATGTGTAGTAAATCATCTCACAAATCATAGATGGATTTTTCTAATTATTCATAACGCAGAAGGAGGGATCTATCAGAAAAAACGGGAAGCCTAACCTGACCTCGAAGCTGGAAAAAAAACATCTTGTTCTTCTATTATATTTCTGAAAGATTAAATACTTCATAGTAGATGGAACCACTATGCGCATGTAAAAAAAAAAAGGTATATTCTGTATGTAAGATGTAAATGCACATCTTTTTAGATTAGAAACCATGTAAACAGTTTAGCTAGAATCTCTAATCCGAATTCTTTCAGTCAGATCGAAAGAAATGATGTCCATGTAAACGCA
The DNA here is from genome assembly GCA_011419295.1 of Clarias macrocephalus. Classification (NCBI taxonomy): domain Eukaryota; kingdom Metazoa; phylum Chordata; class Actinopteri; order Siluriformes; family Clariidae; genus Clarias; species Clarias macrocephalus. The sequence continues at coordinate 1,328 of JAAGKR010013748.1, forward strand.
GCCGTTGATTTGCCCCATGAGATTACTCACATTATATTATATTTTATCATGTTTTTAAATCACTGTTCTCTGTTTTAACTCTGCCTTGATGTTAATTAAACAAAAAAAAGCAGCTTGTCAAGTTGCTAAGAAACTGGAAAGCATAAAGTCTTAAAAATTCTCCTGTGGCACGAAACGTACCGACTGTTAAAAAACCCTGACACCAGAGACTCATCTTCTCTTTACAGAACACTTTACTTTATTGCGCGATCAACAATTCTAATATTTTTGAAATACATTTATTATTAGCCTTACACTATATCCAGCATCCACCCTACAGGTCCATGTAAATTAGTTACTATGGAAACTATACTGTATTGAAACGAGAGTACTGTATACAGTAAATATGACATTTGCATTACACTCACCTCTTGTTTTGATCTGTTGCACCTTTAAGCGGTTATCAATTAATAAACTATTTGCAGAAGGTAAAATTCATAAACATTTTCAGTATTGATTGCAAGTCCTGTCTGAATCTCGACCACTAGATATGCTTAAAACAGCACTTCTGATCAATTGTTAATCATTATTGCATTGCGTTTTTAAATGAGAGAGACTGACTCTTTACTTTTCAGAAAAGCGACAAGACAAGAGACATACAATATAGGTGTTCACTCCTATTTAGTTGTCGGTCATGTATCCCTTCAGAAAGTGTTGTACAGATTTGTGGTTACATGGCAAAAATCCCAAAGATGTTGAATTACAGTGTACTTACTGTATAAATCAAGCTAGACATGCTACTATGCAACAGTGAAGGTCACACCAGAATCGTTCGTAACTATGTTTCTTGTCTTAGTGAGACAAGTGGCCTGCAAATGAGGCTCGAATTTCTGTCCTTACCTCTCCTCGCGGTTCTGACCGACGCAAACCCGTCCCCCGTGGCGCGGCGTCGGGTTACTGCAGGAGCGCTGACGCACCTGGAAGCCGATGCCACAGCTCGTACTGCATGAGGACCAGGATGTCCATGGTGTCCAGGCTCCGTTTCTGAGCGCAGACAAACACTAATATTTACTCAGAGAAACATTTAAAATACCGTATGACCAAGACATGGTGTAAAACAACTACTACTACTCCTTAGCTGTGTACATTAAGGAACATACAGTTCTAGAATTAATTATATATACAGTACACTTACATGATAAAAGATAATAAAATAAAAAAAAAGTAAACATGCTTAACAATTGTTCTGCCCGGTCTATGTGTGTATTTTATTTTAATGTTCAGATTTCTCCCAGTCAGTGTTATCAGGTTATGGACAAATGTTATTGGAATAGCTTCAGAAGCTTCAGGTTTATACTAGAGCCAGGTACTTTTTATGATGTGTGTATGTGTGTCTCTCCCTCTCTCTCTGTCTATACCTAGAGCAGTTGGCCACCTCCACATTGCTGCCTTGGCACTGTTTTCCTCCACATTGAGGACTCGGGCTGTTACAGGCACGGGTTCGACACTGACACAAGCCAGCGCTTCCTCCATCACTGTGACTGCATGGACTCCAACTGGACCAGGGACCAAAGTGACCATCCACGGTCACATTCTTTACCTACACACACACATGAACATAGAGCACAAGGTAAGAGCATCATTACCACATGTATTACTCTGTCACAATGAACCAATAATTAAGCTATATGACACAAAAAGGAGTGATGTTGTACTGAATAACAGAACAATTTGATGTGGTTGTAGGACCAAAGCTGCGTACAACCGCGCGACCTTGAGTGTGATATCGTTTTTATACAACAGTTCTAGAAACAGCATTTATTATCAACAGACTGTGTCAACTGAGTCTGCAGCTGAAAAGGTAACATCAGTGAAAAAGAGTGCATGGGTGTTATCGTTCCTGCGACAGCCATGCATGTGCAACATGCATGCATTGTATACACTCTGGTGTTTAAAGAAATAACACTACACCAACACTTAGTGTAATTAAGAATCGTTATAACATCTGTGAAGCGGAGTAATACTGTACGTGTATTTAAACATCCCAGTGCTGTTGTGCCCTATATAAGCACTCGTAAAATGCCTCTTGTCCAATCAAATTACTTGGTCAGAAATAGGTGTTGTACAGAGGTGGGTAGAGTAGCCAAAAATGTACTCAGGTAAAAGTAGCTGTACTTCAAAGTAATGTTGCTCAAGTAGAAGTAAAAAGTCGTCATCCAGAATATTACTCAAATAAGAGTAAAAAAGTATCCGGTGAAAAGACTACTCAAGTACTGAGTAACCGTTTCATCGTAATGTCCGTTTCATTTTTTTTTTTAGAAATGTGAATTATGTAAGCAGTCAGACAAAATGATAAAATAATGTACAAATTGCGACATTTATAAATAATACAATTAATGAAAAAAATTACTTAATATCTTTACGATAGCAAATTAAGGACTAAGAAACACAAATTTCCTAATCTTCCTTTTTTCACAACATAAAGCTTTTGAAATAAATCCCTACTCTAGGTAACACATGTATGTTTGGACTGTGTAGACTATTTCCTGTGTAAGAAATGCTGTATATTCAGTTGCCCTGCAAATGACTCAGCAGAAAGAAAATAACATTAGAACATGTGTACAAGTGTCTCCACTTTACATAAACTGTGTCCAGCAGAACAAATTTAAGAAAACGATATATTTTTTAGGCTCTAGTTTATTTGCCAACTATATATCTTAATTTTGCAACATTAAATAAAACAGCTAAACTAACTGCGACGTGTTTGCTTCACGGTCTACCACGGATGAGGACAAACCCCTCCCCCCTTCTGTGTGGTCATTTGACTCCATGCAGCTGATTGGTCAAACGGAGTCATGTGATTGTTGTTGCTACGTCTGATTGGTGGAACACAGACACGTGGGAGATCCACTGGCTGCATTTCTCTGGCAAAAACAATATCTAATGTGTAGAATAAATGGTTAGCAAAGTAACCAGTCGAGTGTAGCTGAATGCTGCGGAGTAAAAGTAGCATTTCTCCTTCACAATCTACTCAAGTAAAAGTAAAAATTACAGTATGGTGAGGTAAAACGACTCATAGAAGTAATTTTTTAAAAAAAAAGTTACTTAAGTAAATGTAACGGAGTAAATGTAACTCGTTACTACCCACCTCTGGTGTTGTATAAAAGCTTATAACAAGGTTGTTTGTGATCATAAAAATTTGCAGCATCCAATTTTCACGACACTAAAATTCCTCACACAAAGCGTGACACACTGAGTTACACACTGACATTCACCAGGACTCCCTAAGAAACTCTTCTCTTCTCATGTTGTGCATCTTGTCACTGTTAATGTTTCTTGTCACCCAATAACTGTTGGACTTCATCTTTCCCTTTAACCAGGAAGAATCTCTTTATCTCCTGGTCCTCTTATCCATCTCACAAGGATATACTGTACAGTACACACAATGTAGCCTTATAGGAGGCTAGAGTCAGTACAAAAACTCTCTGAGCCTGTTCCCTCTTTGCCTCTGAACACTTTCATAGACTGTCTAGTCTGTAGAGAAGACCAGTGAACAAAAACGAAATAATTCGATATGTTTTTCTGTTTGTCTGTCTGTCAGGTCAGCTGTTATATTATATTATATGTGCATCTTTTAGTCTATCCATCAATTTGTCTATCTGTTTGTCTATTTGTCTGTCTATCTGTCTCACCATTCTTAAGCTATGTATCCGTCCATCCATTCATCTATCCTGTTGTCTAACTGTATCCATTCACTTATGTATTTGTCTATGTTTTATTAATCTGACATTTCTGTCCATCAGTCTTATTCACGTACTGTAGATATGCATTCACATATCTATCTCTCATTCTTTTATAACTAAATAACATTTCATGAATGGATAAGGGAGGAATTGAGTTTGTAGGATGAGGATGAGTACAAGAATAGAACAATAGAAGAATAGAAGGATAGAGACAGAAGCAGAAAGACATGGGAGTGAAAATATGAGGATAGAACGATACGAATGGTAGGATGAGGAATGATAGATGTGTGAAGAAGTACACAAATCTGCCACTGTACTAACTAGGCTGGACTTGTGCTGAAACTGAACTCAGTCCAGTGTGTGTGTGTGTATGTGTGTGTGTACTCACAGGACAGTGAGTGATGCTCTGCTCCCACTGACTCATGCTCACACTCTCCTCCAGCATGGTGCACTTCTTTAACACCAGATCCCACCCACAGTACGGATCCCTCGCTCCAACGCATGCCCTGAGAGAGAAAAAAGGAAGAGGGGATGATCATGTAGACAGATTGAGAACAAGTACGAAATAGAATTAGAAAGATATTGAGAGAAAAGTGGAAGAGAGACAGAGAGGGAGAGAGAGCGCACAAGAGATAAAGTAAAAAAGGGACATGCAGATAAAAAGAAAGGAGATACGGAGAGGAGGTTTGGGAAGAATGTTGTTAAAGCGTACGAAGTAAAAATAGATCTAGAGCAAAAAAGTTTTGATGAGAAGATAGAGAGGAAGAAGGGAGAAACATTGAGACATGCATTCAGGAGAGAGGGAGAGGAAAGGGAAGAAATAACAGACAGTATAGGAGATGAGAAAAACAGAAAAAGAGGCAGCAGGTAGGGAATACAAATAGATATACTGTAGAAAGGGTGAAAATAAGAGAGAAAAAGAGACAAAGGGCAATGAAAGACAACAAATACAGCTCAATATCTATCTAAAAATACTAGGAGTGATAGAGCATAGGTCTCAAAGAATGAGATTACTGTCAATATTTTAAGTTTGTCACATAACGACCAGATGAAAGAGATAAACTGAAAAGAAAAAATTAACTCCTCATGGACACACACATACACATACACAAACAGAGACACACACACAGAGACACACACAGAGACACACACACACACACACATACACACACACACACACACACACACACACACACACACATACACACATACACACACACACACATACACATACACACACAGAGACACACACACAGAGACACACACAGAGACACACACACAGACACACACACACAGACACACACAGACACACACAGACACACAGACACACACAGACACACACACACACACACACACACACACACACACACACACACACACACACACACACACACACACACACACACACACACACACAAAGAAGCTGAGAGTGAAATGCCAGCACTACGACGTCTGGGAATCATGGATAAAGAACTCCGAGCAGTAAAAGGCAGACAGTCTGCTGAAAATACAGCACAATAAAAATGAAAAAAGACATGAGATCTTCTCAGATCCAGCAATGTCTAACTGTAGACTGTAAACCAAGCATTTTTTTTTTTGTACAAAAATGGAAACATGCATCTGTCTTTGTGTCCAACAGTTGCCTTAAGTTAAGAAGAAGGCGTATAGAGATGTCCCCAAGAAATGTTTTTGTTTATATGTGTTACATATATAGTCATCAACATTTTGGACGCACAAATATATCCATTCATCGTCTATAGGAAACTCACCAAGCACGAAGAGGACATGTATATGTATAATATATACTATACATCATCATCATCATCTATACTGCTTAATCCTATATTCAGGGTTATGAGGCTAATCCATCGCAGGACACACACATACACATACTCACACACTCATTCACACGCTATGGACAATTTGGGAATGCCACTTAACCTAACCTGCATGACTTTGGACTGTGGGAGGAAACCGGAGTACCTGGAGGAAACCCACCAAGCAAGGGGAGAACATGCAAACTCCATGCACACAAAGAGGGGAATTGAACCTGGACCCTGGAGGTGAGAGGCGATATATATGCGCACGCACACACGCACACACGAGCACACGCGCACGCGCGCGCACGCACACGCACACACACACACACACACACACACACACACACACACACACACACACACACACAGTGTTACATCGGCGTACAAATTTAATCCGTTCTGGACGCAAGTTCTTAAGGAGAAACGCATTTTTCCATGCCATAATATAAATGTAGATAATACGTTCCAGCCACCCCAAAATACTACCAATTTCCAAGACCATAATTATATTTTTGCATATAAAAACAATCAAAACATTTAGAAAAGACATGTAAACGAAATAAAATCTTAAATAATTAGACTTTAAACCTCACTTAATCTTAATTTATGATTCCTCTTGGCACAATCTGTTTTAAAAATACAAACTGAAAGTGGCTCCCTTTTCTTCTTGCTGCCACCCTTGCTAACATTTTTGGGAACCATCTTCGATAAATCTTGCACATAATGCAAAAAAACAAACAAACAAAAAAAACAGTAACCTCATTTGGTTTGGATTTCCATTGACAAAAACATGTTTTGAACAGTCTTCCAGACAGGATGGTCAGGTGTGTGTGCACGCGTGTGCGTCTGTGTAGGTGTCCTACTGTAAGCCACTGGTTTTCAGGATCACCTGGAGGATGTGCGGAGAAGGTGGTACTCCAAGAAACGAAATGAGAACCACTGTCCTAAGCTGCAGGAATCTTATTTATTCAGTCCAGGCTTTTTGGATCAATGTTTTGTTCTGCGTGTCCGAGACAGCGTTTGTGATCCGTCTCATCGCTGAGCTACACGGCTGAATGAAGTCAGCTTTGGTCAGCATTTCTCATTGTCATGCACACTTGGCTATGTGTGCATACAGAGGACAAGAAACGCACACACATACACACACACACACACACTCCCCTAAGCAGCGAAGATTAGAAAAACAAACTTGGAACCAAGCCTGGAGGCACAATGTCACAGGATGAGGACTCACTGCTGACTTATACCATCAGCTAAAAGAAGATGGACGGTCCTATATGTACGCTAAAATGGTTTATGTTTTAAAAAAGCACAGGCCATATTGGAACTGCCACCTTATACTGTAGCTCCAGGGTTAGTGGTTTGATCCTGAGCCTAGGCTTCAGCCTGTTTGGAGTTTATCATGTTCTGCCTGTGGATTTCCTCCAGGTTGTTTGGTTCTGTCCCACTTTATAAAACATAACAGTAGGTGGCTCAGTGAAAATAAATTGCCCCATGGTAAACAGTGAGTGTGTAAATGTCAGAGCGGTGTTATCTCATTCAGGGTGTATTCCCAGATTTCCCAGGGATAAACTCTGGATCAACCCTGACCAGCTAAAGTGATTATTGAAGATGAATGACTCAATAAATGAAGATACAGGTAAAGTCATATACTGAACTTAGCACCTCTTTTTCACATCTTCTCTCACCGGAGACTCACTCATTCTCTATACTCTATATAGCTTATCCTGTACAAGGTTGGCAGGAGGCTTGGACTCTATCCCAGGAGAGTTGAGGCACTAGGTGGGGTATGTGATGAACAAGTGGACAATCCATCACAGAGCACAAGCATGCACACACTCACACTTGCTCAGCCACTCCCATTCCTCCCAAGAATTACCCGATTCTTTCTGTCTTTGGGAGGAAACCAGAGTATCTGGCGGAAACAGGAAAAACGTGCAAACTGCCTGCACACAGATCAAAGGCAGAAATCAAACCCTTGACCCTGGAGATGCAAGACCAAAATGCTAACCACTATGCCACTGTGCCACCCATGTCTCTTCTGTTATCGCAATTGAGGGAAACATAAAAACATATAAGCGGAGTACTAATGCATTAATGGAGTCAATGTCCGGAGTTAAGTTACGAACAGATGACGGCTGTATATCATGAACTGGTATGTAAACCATTTCCGCTTCATCTGTGGATTTTCTCATAGTAAATCAACAGATCTCAAAAAAGTGCTTTAAAAGAACATTTAGGATTAAAATGTCCTCAATTCTGTTGAAGGTTTCGGGAATATAAAGTTTGATTTGATACATTTAAACTAACTTGTGCGACTTAATACAAGACTGTATATGAAGGGTCACAATCCATAAAACCAAACTGCCTCGTGTCAGCCGTTCAAACTGCTGCTAGCGGAGTAATGGTATGGGAAAATGTCTCTTAGGCCCCTTAACACCAGTCATTTGAATGTTACATGCCATCTGAGCATTTCTGTAAACCATGTACTGTACATCATTTCATCTCCACAATTTAGGCATCAGATAATGGCTAGTTCCAGTATGATAATGCACCACATCACAAAGCACAGCAAACTGCTTCCATGAATATGCAGCATGAGCGTGCAGTCGATAAATCTCGAGCCAGGATCACAAAGGAATGCTTCCAAGATATCGCAGAATTCATGGCAGGAAGATCTGAGACCGTTCTGAAAGCGGCACAGTCAGTATGCTGTTCTTAAAAAAATCATTAATAAATCAGGGCTGAGCATATGTGTAATTTGTAGTAGTGTTTTAGAGATTTTGGTTGAATGTGAGCGTTCATTGAATCTAAGGAACCTGCTCAAATATTCTCTTTCAGTATATGATCAATTTTGATACGAGCATTACTTTGAAAGCTGATACTTTGAAATTATGAAATTCTCTCAAGTATCAGTATGAGGTAGAATGCTTGAACAGCCTCCTGCTGATTCAAACGTTGAATCTGCTAAATGAGATCCTCCGCTCAATTTATTGCCGTTTTATACAAAAGGCGCGACTGAAGCCACTGAACGTCGAGATTTGAGATTTAATTTAAATGTACATGGCTGAACTTCTTAAACATTCTGTTCCGGTCATTCTGATTTCCCCAGCATTTAACTACTATTAGCGATAAAATGGTAAGTTTGATGGTGTTCGAATCAAACTGGGACTTTTGATTTTGCAGAATAATAGAACACAGTTATGAGAATAAACACCACCTTTATTTCTCAAAATAATACACTGCTACACTAATGCACATAGTGTTTCACTAGTACTTGAATACCATAGAAAGATTTCTCGCTACACCGAAGCCAAGATCAGACTACTGTACATGTTACATGTTTGAAACAATGGACACCAGCAAACTCCTTTAATTCCCCAAACATACAGTATGGCAATGGCTTGGAGTAAGGTCAGGTCTATACAGTGGGTAATAGCTCCCAGCTGAGATCTCTTAATGTGCCAGAGACATTGGTGAAATATTGTGTGTATACAGAGGTTCTCACAGACAGATGTGTCTCTTCCGCAAGCTGGAGACAGGTTATCCATCATTTTCCAAGGATCAGGCGTCCCAACCACTGAATGTTCACAGCAATGACTGCAGTGAAGGCTGTGATCATCAGATGCACAGCCACCTTTAAACACATTCGCACCATTCAAATGTTTCACTGTAGCTAAGAGTCTCATCCCTGTACCATGCTTGAAGCTCGAATCGGTTTTACACATTCGTTCACCAGAAACGTCTTCGTAGGTCCCGGTTTGACTTGAACAGCCCTCGTAATTCATGAAATAAAATTTAACTGCATTTTATACATCGTTAATTACAGTATATTTAAAGTTAGTTTTAAAACCAGAAAAAAAAATTTTCATTATGACCTATAAATTGCATCAACAGCAATTGAATGGCTAATGCATTCCATTCCATTCCATTCGACTGTGTTATTTGTTGCAAGGACTGTTGTCAATGATTAATGCTGTTAAAATAAAAATGAAATCAAATAGGTGTGTTTTGTGTTAGTAGTGCATGTCTAGACTTACTCTCTGGATTTGTGGAAATTGCAGCGCATGAGCGGGATTTTGATAACCTGATCTCTGACCCCGACAAAAAGCTCACTGCGGCTCTGCAGGATGAGTAGGCTCAGGATCGGCTCTCTCCTCCTGTGGGGGAAATGTTAGGGTTAAAAAATAAATAAATAAATAAATAACCCGACTCTACATGCTACAAACGTAATTGAATCAAAAGTGCTACCAATTACTGAGGATTTTTTTTTTTTTTTTACTTCAGTACCTGGAGGGAAAAAGCTCAATCTCATCCAGCAAACAGCTGCCTGTGGTTCGGTTAAGCGGAGAGAGAACCTTCTTAATGGTGCCATAATCTGTGACAGATACACGGACACACAGACAGAGAAAGAAAGAAAATGAGTGAATGACAGACATAATATGTAAAAGTAGTGCTCAATTAAATACTTTGGCTACACCGATATCGGCTCTTCGAGTAAACATAATTAGACTGGAGCTGAATCGAACTGAGCCGGATTTATATTATTAGAGAATTCAATTCAAGTATGCAATAATTAGCACTAAAATGTTAACACTGTCTTTAAACCATTATCATGCCTCCTTTAAGAGGAATAGACTCTAGACCTCTAAAGACAGTTTCTGGGCAATTTGTAATATCTGTAATATATATTCCAGTTCACTGGAAAAGCAATTGTGTTGTCTCAAGAAGAACATCTTTAATGTATTTAGTTAACAGGAAAAATGATTCCGGTGGCTGGGGAAGAGCTCAAATGATGTGAACAGGAAGACTGACTCAAAAGACTCTAATGAATATGAATTATCTCCGATGCGCTGAAAGAGCAACTGTTTTCTACAAGGAAAAATCATCTCTATTGTTCTAGTGAAGAATAATAAGAGCATTATTAATGTGACTAATAAGCAGGAAGTCATGACTCTACAATAGCCAGGAACAGCATCTTGAATGCTGGTAGTAAAAGCAACTCTAACGGTAAACAAGAAGAGCAGCTCCTACAGTTCTGTTAAGCAGGAAGTACAACTTAAATGAACAGGATGGACATCTCTGATATTTCTTGTCAATGATTAAACCATCTTTAGTATCTCTGCTGAACAGGAAGAAGCTTATCTCATTTTCAGGAAGGAGGAAGAATTACTAATTACTCGCAGGAAAAGCAACTGGTGAATAGGGAGTTTCTGTAATGACCGTGATGAACAGGGAGGAGAAATCTAATGAAAAGGAAAGGTTGAATGAACAGAAAAAACAAATAAACATAAACATGTTTAATGACTACTAAACAGGAAAGACTTTTTGAAAGACTGTAGAAAAAAGAAAGAACATATTTAATGATTCTAGTGAAAAGAAGGACATCTTCTCTGTCTCTAGTGTACAGGAAGGACATCTTCACTGACTCTAGTGTACAGGAAGGACATTTTAATGACTCTAGTGAACAGAAAGGACATCTTCACTGTCTCTAGTGTACAGGAAGGACATCTTCACTGACTCTAGTGTACAGGAAGGACATTTTAATGACTCTAGTGAACAGAAAGGACATCTTCACTGTCTCTAGTGTACAGGAAGGACATCTTCACTGACTCTAGTGTACAGGAAGGACATTTTAATGACTCTAGTGAACAGAAAGGACATCTTCACTGTCTCTAGTGTACAGGAAGGACATCTTCACTGACTCTAGTGTACAGGAAGGACATTTTAATGACTCTAGTGAACAGAAAGGACATCTTCACTGTCTCTAGTGTACAGGAAGGACATCTTCACTGACTCTAGTGTACAGGAAGGACATTTTAATGACTCTAGTGAACAGAAAGGACATCTTCACTGTCTCTAGTGTACAGGAAGGACATCTTCACTGACTCTAGTGTACAGGAAGGACATTTTAATGACTCTAGTGAACAGAAAGGACATCTTCACTGTCTCTAGTGTACAGGAAGGACATCTTCACTGACTCTAGTGTACAGGAAGGACATTTTAATGACTCTAGTGAACAGAAAGGACATCTTCACTGTCTCTAGTGTACAGGAAGGACATCTTCACTGACTCTAGTGTACAGGAAGGACATTTTAATGACTCTAGTGAACAGAAAGGACATCTTCACTGTCTCTAGTGTACAGGAAGGACATCTTCACTGACTCTAGTGTACAGGAAGGACATTTTAATGACTCTAGTGAACAGAAAGGACATCTTCACTGTCTCTAGTGTACAGGAAGGACATCTTCACTGACTCTAGTGTACAGGAAGGACATTTTAATGACTCTAGTGAACAGAAAGGACATCTTCACTGTCTCTAGTGTACAGGAAGGACATCTTCACTGACTCTAGTGTACAGGAAGGACATTTTAATGACTCT
>JAAGKR010013749.1:0-13248 GCA_011419295.1 Clarias macrocephalus
GGCGCAATCCGATGTGTATGCCGGCGTGTGAAACCTGATCCTTGCGGTGAAGCGGGAGCATGCAGAGCCGACGCGGGAAGAGAGAGCTGTGTGAGCTCGGCGTGGAGCGAGGATAAATCGTGGTCGTTAACAGGTAAGCAGTCGATAACGGCAAAATCCAAAACTAGACTTCAAAGGGCAAGAGGCGTAGACGTGGTCGGTAAACAAAACGAGGTCGATAACTAGACAGACTATGACGAGACGAAACGAAACGCTGGTAAATTGGGCTGGTGAGGCACACAATAAACTGGCAACCTGGTGGTGGCAGAGTGTGGTTTATATAGGCATGAAAGGTGATCACTGATAACGTACAGGTGTGTGGAGAGCCGAGAGTGAGGCGGGTGGATATAAGAAGTGGTTGAGAGTGTGGAATGGGAGTTCTCAGGTGATCATGACGGGGCTGTGGCTTGACGTGTCGTGACAATTGACGCAGTGTTATTTCTTTCTGCATCACAATAGTGAAACGGGAAGTAGCATTAAAACCTCTAAGCGGGTTCCTGATCAATTATTGAAGGAGACACATTTAAGTGGACGCGGGTGCGAGTGTTGTGCGACTCCATGATGAAGCTTTCGCTCTCGCTACATGAATAAATGAATTAAAGTGCGAGCGGACGGAGATATGGGGCGAAGTCTGTAAACGGATTAGTCACGGCTGAATGCTTGATCTCGTCGGCATAATTGAACTTCGGGTAAAAGACTTCGGCGTCTGAAGCTGGTGGAAAAAAATTGCAAATAAAAGACAATAATTCTTTTTTTTTTATTTTAATGAAAGCAGAACAATGCAATTATACAAATGGCTTCGTTTAGCAAACAGTCAGTGTGGAACGTTTAGCTGCGGGGGTCAAAAGCATTTACGCTGTTAATTTATTTTATTTATTTAGCTTCTGAATAGCTAATGACTTTAAATAAGTCTGTTATCAATGACTTACACTTGGGTCCATAAGTATTTGGACAGAAGCTTTTTGTTTGTTTTGTGTTTTTCTCCTGTCCATCACCATACAGTGGATTTGCAGTGGCGCAGTTAAGATGGAATTGTTGCTTCCTTGACATGGAGTTGATCCCAAGTGCTGAATGCACATTTGGTAGCTGTTCAGGTTAACTCTCCATATGCAGTCCAAAGAGGTTCTGGGGAAAAAAAAAAAAACAGACCTAGCAGTGAAAGAGAGAGCAGAAGATAAGTGACCACAGACAAAGATAAACCCCTTCAGAACATCTAGCCAAGTCAGGAACACTCTGGAGGCATAAAAGTCTACAAGCAAGAGACACTTGTGTGAGTCCAAATACCAAAATGGTCTTTGATGTGCTCACGATGTGTTCTGGGACAAGGACAGATGAAATCATGTTGCAAAGAGTACCGCATCATCGGCAAACACGGTGGACAAGCCGCGCACGGTCAGTTATTGAGGATGTGACTGCTGACAGAAGCAGCAGATTGAATTCTGAAGTGGACAGAAGCTCTACTTTCTACTTAGGTTCAGTCAAATCCTGAAAAAACGAATCGACCTGATACCCCTTCACAGTACAGATGGATAAGGACCTAAAAACAACCCAAGGTAAAGCATTGTAAAGGTCACCTGACCTCAACCCAACTCGCTACTTTTCACTTCCTGAAGACAAAAAGGCAAAAAGACACAAGAACAAGCTGCAAATGAAGGTCAAGAAAGCAGTTCACCAGGGAAACTCAGTGTGTGCTGATGCCCATATGGGCTCCGGACTTCAGGCATCTCTGACTACAAAGGGGTTCACATGCACAAATTCTTATATTTGAATTGCAATTGTTTGTTCAGTTTCGTTTGGGACGTGTGGGGACTGTCCAAATACTTATGGACCTGAGTCTAAGTTGCAGAGAGAATAATACTGATGTTATTCTTGTCAATCATGTTACTTCATTCATTCTTGCGATATTTCACATATTGACAAAGAATTTATCCACATTAACACATTCACGGGGGGGGGGGGGGGAAGCTAATCATTTAAATGTAGGTAAAGAAGCAAAAAGTGTATAAATATCAAGAAAACATCTCATGTTCTGATCTGACATCTAATACAGAAGGAGAGAAGAAGAAAGAACGAATAGTAAGGTGTGCAGGATGCTTGTGAAAGACATGAGAGAAAGAGTGAGAGATTCAGAAAAGACCAGAGTGAGACATGGTAAAAGCCAGAGAAGTACTTTAGCTCTGCGTGAAATCCTTTATGCGTCTCGAAGTGGCTCGACACAGCTGCGTTTCTCCTGACAGCAAAGAAGCACTTATCATCTCTCCCGTGGCGGACACCTCGCATGGTGCGCTGGGGGAAAGCATGATTTTAGGCATGTTCCGCTTCCTTGACGGCACCGTCAGAACCCGTAATAATAGCCACTCGGCTGTTCCGCTCACTGCAGCTCTGAGGAACTCTGGCAACATTTATTATCGTTCGTTAGAAAAAGTAGAAGAGGGGAAAAAAAGTCGACAAAAGAGGCGCGAGTGCGAGTGTGCCGGGTGTAATTTTCATATCATTCAACCTTCAGTGGTTTAACAAAAGACGAGGCTTTGATGTAGAAAGTGCTTGGCGAAATCTCTGCACTGTGCCCTTTTTTATTTTAACTTTAAATTTATTTTATATTGTCAGGAATGAATTTCCAGATCAGTTACCTGCTCAATGTTCCCTGGATTCTTCAGAGTTTCATAAACTATTACCTAACCTTTGTTTTAGATTAGTAGTAACGTAATAAGTTGATAATATTAAAGTTGCTCATGTTACCAGTTGATAACATCCAGATTCGTTTATCTTTATTATTATTATTATTATTATTATTATTATTATTATTGTAAAAAAGACTTGTGTGACTAAAACTTAAATACTTTAAGTAAAAAAGTTTAGTGCAGCTTTTTCTAATCCCACCTCAATCCTTTTCCTAACACCCTCTAAACCAATCCCCACACCCACCTATAACTGTGTCCCAACCCCTTTCCAAATCCCTCATAATATTACCCCTAACACCTTATTAACACCCATTCCTACCTCTAACCACGCCCCAGCCACACCCCCAAGTATCCCTGAATCATGTCCCTAACACCTTCAAGAACTCTGCTCCAACCCTACCAATATCCTGAGCCTTAACTCCTTTCTAAGCCCATCAAATTACTGCCCTAATACCTACTTAACTACAACCTGATCCCCCCCCCCATAACCTTGCCCTTGCCCCTTTCCAAATCCACCATAATACTGCTCCTAACACCATATTAACTGCAACCCAATCCCACCTCTAACCAAGTTTCCCTGAATCCTGTCCCTAACACATTAAAAAACCCTTGTTCCAATCCCACCGATATCCTTAGTCCTAACTCCTTTCTAAGCCCATCCTTACACTGCCCTAATACCTCATTACCTCTAACCTGATCCTACCCCTAGCCTTATTTGAACCCCACCCTGATTTCACCCATAACGTCGGGGTTAACTAATCCTGACCCTAACACTTCAATCCCATTCCGATCCCATACAAAACCCTTCCCCTAACCTCACACTTTCAAAGCACCTCTCTGATCCCACCCATAACTTTACCCTCGCCCATACCCAAACTTGATCCTGCCATGACGACTCCTTACCCCTGATCCCATCTTAAACCTACGTAGTCTTGCCTGAATCCTCAATAAATTTAATCCAACTCCTCCTTAAATTGACCTTCATCTGGCCCCTTACATCTCTTTAACCCTGCCATGATCTCACCTAAAATTTAACTCCTTCCTCTGATCCTGACTAAACTAGGAACCTTTACCCCATCCCCTCCTAAAATCAACCCAGTTTTTGGGACGGTGTTCCCTGCCTAGAACACCTTCTTTACTCCAAACCCACCCATAACCTTGCCTCTAATCTCACACCTAACCACACCGCAGCCTTGTACCAACATCTATGCAACACCATTCCAACCACACTCATTTTCCACAGTCTACCCTCACTCCTAAATCGGCCTCAACCCCACCCTCAACACCTACTTAACAGTACCAAGATCGCACCCACTTTTTTTTTCTAGCCCCTAATCTCACCTCAACCCTGCTCCTAACACTGTTGATTTATAGTTCAATTTAACATCCATAAATCAACTTAGTTTCTGTTATCAGTGACACTATAGCAGATATAAACAGTTATTCTTTTACTAGCCACTTCTTTTACTCTCTCTCTCTCTCTCTCAAGATTGATAAGACAAAAACATGTCATATAAAAAAAAAATTACAGCTTTACCTTTGACAGCTACAAAGTGCTCACACTTGTGACTCCGTGCAGAAAACCTGACCATATCAATAATTAACATATTATAATGAACAAATTAATACAAGCCAGTAGTTTGCCTTCCAAAACTGTTTGCCGTGTAAAACTCCATGATCATTACACATTTAATGGACAGAGCTTGTATGAACTCAGAAAGGTGTCATGAATTTCCCCATGCTGTCCTCGCACTTCTCAGAGCCCATAACTCTCTCAGACGCTTTATTATACACTAATAAATGCTATAAAACAGTCTCATATTTCGCTGAGAACTGCAGGTATGGCTCAGGGTGGATTACTGATAAATGTCACACAATAGAGCTCTTGACTTTATCAGTTTTATTCCTTATATCTGATTTGGTTAAGTCCTCATTAAGCTACAGTATGACTCTATACATTTTATTAAAAACAGCTGGACACCTGCATAACCATGGAATAAGCCAACCAGCCGATCGTGTTGCCGCAGAAGTGCAATGCATAATATAATACAGATAGAGGTCGAGATCTTCAGTTGTTGTTCATATTAAACATCAGGATGAGGACAAGATGTAGAGTCGTGCCATGGTTGTTGATTCTGATTTAAGTATTTTTGAACTTTTAGAATGACAATTTAAGTTTGAAGGTGGTCCAGGACAGTTATTAAGAGTCCAGATATCGACTTCTGATGCCAAGGCTGAAATGAGGAGGAAGAGAGTTCACTCAGAGGCTGAGTTACCAGAGCACGGCATAAACACAAAATTGGAACAGGGAATGAGGGACCGGTGGGAGCTTGGAATGGGGGCTTGGCACTGGAGACAGGGCTGACCTTGGCATGGTTGGTGGGCTGGGGCTTGACATGGAAACTAGGCCTGAGTTTAGCACACACATTGGGCTGGAACTTGGGACTGAACCTGGGGTTGAGCTTCGCACACATATGGGGCTGGAGCTTGGCGTGGATACTGGGCTTGAACTGGGCACACAGATTGGGCGGGAGATTGGCACAGACACTGGGCCTGAGCTTGGCATGAGCACTGGCTCTAAGCATGGCAAACATATCGGAGCTAAGCTTGGCATGGACACTCGGCCTGAACTTGACACACACATATTGGGCCAGAGCTTGGCTGCAGTGCTGTGATCAAACTCGGCATGGGTGCTGGGCCAGGACGTGTAGTCTTGTCTTCTCTTGGTGATCCTGTGACAATATTCTGTGTAAAGCAATGCACAAAGACACCAGATGACCCAGGGCACCACAGCCTGCTGTGTATGGTATCCAGCTGGCAAAGAGCCCAAGGCTGCTGACCAAACTTTCCAGATCCCAGTTTGATCAAGCACCCATTGGATACAGCGGGACAAAAAGTCTGATCCATGGAGGCCCCATCCTTGGCCTCCCTTACCCACAGCACCTAAAGGATCCCCTGCCAACATCCTGGTGCCAAACACCACAGCACATTCCAGATGTTTTGTGCTTTATTTTGTGGCTGCTGATCAGTTTGTTTGTGTGTGCACATATATACAGTATACAAGCACACTTGCTATATACCACCTTGCTTTCAATCACTGACACTTTATTGTTGAAGAATGATCATTTTACAGCCATTTAAAGTCTATTAACACTGATGTTAACGCTTCTTTCCTTCTCTCTCTCTCCCTCCTCTTTAGCAGTTTGTTTTTGATGATCGTTCGCTCTGAGTAAAACCTGATGGAGCTCTCAGCGCTGTAATCCGCTTAACTAAAATTCAATTTGCAGGAAGCGGAGAGCTCTTTAAAGACAGCGGCCTTATCGGCCTCTCGGCCCCGCAGTACTAAAGCGCCGTAATTACTCTTCCTCTTCATCCATAGCCACCATTTCAGGCTTTAACGGAGTCCTTCAATCTGTTTTCATTACCTTCTATGGACTCACACTGGCCTGAGACTGGTGTGCTAATGGATGTAAAGATGTGAGAAGAGACGTGCGCTCAATAGTAACAGAATGAAAGCATGCTAGACTGTGTTCAAGCCCAACATTAACACACGGAATCCTTAAAATGGAGGACAATTTATTGGGGAAAGCCTTGCAAATAAGTTATTATTATCATTATTATTATTATCATTATTATTATTATGTCTCTAATAATAACTGATTTAATTATATTCTATATTATCTATGGAAGTTAAGCATATTATCTACATAATCCAGAAAATATTCTGCCTCGATCAATTTCGTACATCCCGTCCATGCCTACTGTAGTTTGCCTCTTGGCACTGTTCTCCAGAGGATTGCGGTGCTTTTTTTTTTGTCATCCTCACGGCAGAACGTCACCCGGCTGCCAGGTTGTAAGTCACAGACACACTCCGGTTCTGTCCCCTCCAGATACTGTGACTTGGGTCTGCTCTAATATCAAGGGTAC
Source organism: Clarias macrocephalus (assembly GCA_011419295.1). Lineage (NCBI taxonomy): Eukaryota > Metazoa > Chordata > Actinopteri > Siluriformes > Clariidae > Clarias > Clarias macrocephalus. The sequence goes on from JAAGKR010013749.1 coordinate 6,648, forward strand.
ACACCAAACCAGCTCCAGCATCCAAAGTAATATAGTTGACTGTGTGTCCTGCTTTCACTTGATCTGTAGATATCCCAAGATCTGCATAATTACCCATGATGCATTGTGGATCATTAATATTTATGTGATGCTGAGTATAATTGACAGATAAACTAATGAAGTTTTTTTTTTTCTTAGAAACTATCCAGCTGTGACTTTTCCTAAAAATTGATCAACCCGTTTAAATAACATGTGGTCAGCTGTGTGCACTTCTGGATGATTTAAATTTTCTTTCATATTTCTCTTTTATATATGTGCATATTTTATGTTTTAGATTTTTTAAATATAGTAAATGTATTTCATGGAGTAAAATAAGGGAATGACGCTCGTTCTTGGTGGTCATTTCTGCTGCATTGTTAATGAGACAGCAATGCATTGTGGGAATAAAAATCCACTCTAAGGGGAAAATTCATGGCCTTGAGATAAAGGGATCATGGAGCTGACAACTTATTCTTTCCTTTTCTCACTCTCTCTCTCTCTCTGCCTACAGGCTCCTATTCTCAGAGCTCTAATGACTGCAAACACAGTTTTATGTGTTAAGTGTTATAAACATCATGTGTGCGTGTGTGTATAAAGTGTGGTGTGACACAGCGTTGTGTAAACTGCTTTATATTCTCACCACACAGCCGCTGTTCATTTCACTGCACACTGATTACATAAGGAGCTTTACTTACACATGTACTTTACTCTCTCTCACACACACACACACACAGACACAGAGACACAGACAAAATATTACTTTTACATACAGGGTAATTACATCATCTCTCAATGCTGCTTTTCAAATTATTTAAATGAAGGGGCGGAGTTTCCGAAAATTACATCTCGATGCTAATCAGGATCAGATGACTGGGGCACACCGGATCCTTTCAAACAGAGAGAGAGAGAGACGGGGTGAGATGGAGGTCTTTGTCTCATGGGTACAGTCTCACAAGCTAAGGAAAAAAAGCATAACAAAAAAATGACAAAAATACAAAAATAACTAAATTAAATAATCACAAACCAATAACCAAATAGTAAAACAAATAAATGAACATAAAGAAAACAAACAAACAAACAAACAAACAAACAAACAAAATAAATAAATAAATAAATGGGAAACATAGAAAAATTTAAGAGAAAATTTAATTTTAAACTTAAACAAATATCAGAACAGATTATGAGTTAAGAAATTAAATAAATCGAATGCTTATTTCCCCCTTTTTTGTTGAGAAAAAAATGGCTAATTTTGGGAAAAGATGAGCATGTAGCACTGGCGAAAAAACGAAATGGTCCTAGAATATGGCCTTGCAGAATCCTTCATAGAAAAACAGCACACAAAGTACTTCATCACAATTACGAAACAAAAACGTAAGCAAATAATAAATCCCAAGGAACAAGACTAAACATTAAAATAAAATTATGTGACAAAAATAAACATAATGACAAAAATTATAATAATATAAACAAATAGTGTAACAAAATAAATGTGAGTATGACAAAAATAAACAAAGAAAAGAATTATATAATAATAATTGTTAAAATCACCCCTAATAAAGGGGTGTAAAAACACTAACCAAAAGAAAAAGAAAAAAAGGAAAAATTAATAAATAAATAAAATAATTTAATTTTAACTTTAAAATAACTTTTTTTTTTTTGACTGATTAGGAGGATTTGTATCTAAGAGTGAACTCATTTGAAGCAATCAATATGTAGCAGCACTGATTGCTCTTATCCACTTCATTCCTTTTTTTTAGACAATAAAAACATCCCCTTTCAGCAGACACCACCTGATAAGAAGAGAGGAGAGAAAGAGACAGCGCGAAAAAAAAGTCAAGGCTCTACCTTATGGTAAAGAGCAGTAATCTTCACTCTGATCTCCTGGTCTTTAGTATTCAAGTGGTTTCTCCGTTGCTACTTTGAGAAGCCGCTGTTCTCGAGCAGCCTATTACTTTAGAGCGTGACAATTTTCATACAGCAGGCTTGGGGCAATATACACAAAGCATCCGATTGTCAGGAGTCGCCGGGATATAAAGTGTTGTTTATCTCCAGCTACAGAGTGAAGACAAGAATAATGTTGCTCCTTATTTCGCCCGAGAGCTTTTGAGATTGAGAATCACAGAAACATCATTGTGCATTCATAACGCTGATGCCCGAACACTTGAGGGGAAATCTTATTGTGATATTTTAACATTAAAGCTAGGGGGAAAAAACTTAGAAAAATATCTTGTAATACAATTTTGGCTATGTTGGATTGCTGGGTAAATAGTGCTTGAGAAGCAAACAGACAAAATCTGATTCAATGCTGAGTAAGAATAATCAAAGAAACATAAGCAATAAGCTGTGTGCGTTGATTTTTCATAAAGGTGATCTGCAAGGCTATGTTCTAGGACCATTTATGTTTTACACTGGTATGTTTCTTTGGACAAAATATTACATGTTCAAAAAATTAAATAATAATAATAATAATAATAATAATAATAATAATATGGACAAATTCCGAACCCCATCCCCTGCTACACTATGTACAAAGAAACAAACAAACAAACAAACAAAAGGGTGCAGTCTGCATATTTTTTCACACATTTCAGTTATCTTAAACAAATGCTAAAACATCTATCTGGAATCAAGTAGACATAGGAATGCAAGTCAGGGTGAAAGGTTAACGTTTAGACACACCATTAAACAAAAAAGTTGCTAATCAAGCTCGCAACAAGTTAACGGTTTAGCTCAAACTACATGAATGTCGCAAAAATGCTAATTTTTGAACAGAAACCCGACCTTGACTGCATCAAATATTTAGTTACAATTAAACTTGTTACAGCTGCCAAACATTCTATTGAACTGGCTAGCAATTGGGCCAATTCAACTAAATAAAAAAACAAAAAAACAAGTGAACTGACAAGGGTGCATTAAATCTTTCACACTTCTCACAAAAGTGTTAAAATTCCCAGCTGATTTTAAACTTGGCATTGTTCCACTCTCAGCTCTCTTCACTGTGCTCCGCCATATGTGTTCTCCTCCAATTAACATTCCCTCTATTCTCTCCTTCGGCTTTTTCATCATGAAGTTATCACAGGTGTATCAGCCTCACGCGCGGTTGACAGAGCTCGGGGAGATAAAAGAGCTGCTCCGGATGGATGATCCTCACTTGGTTATTAACAAAAAAAGGAAATGTCATACGTGATAAATATTTATCTCACCGATTCTGTTTGCAAGATAAAGGACCCTTGGAATAAAGAAATACCTGTACAGCCACACGCTCAGATTAATAAGAAGTATGGCTGAAGGAATTCCAGCGGCGGGTGAGCCTGTTGTCATGGAACTTCGTCACAGAAAATTTCTGACTTGCTTGATTAAACGGAATATTATTTTCATTGGATCCAGCTTGGTTGCCTGTTATCTATTACCCAGACTACAGCGGGGTGAAGTGATGATAGAGTAAAACAATACATTGACTCCAAACCGTTTTTGTACTTTTGGCCCGAATAGTGTTTATGTCTTTTAAATATTAATAAGGTGGTCAATCGCTTCCGCTAATCATAACAATTTCCCCTGCTATGAATTTGAAACTAATACTATGACTGGGCACATACCACACACACCCTACTACCAGTTAGCCTAATATAAAAATCAACCAAGCACGGAGAGAACATATAATATCCACACACACAGACCCAAGCCATCAACCCACTTTAATAAAATATTATTTTTAAAAAATGACTTCACCACATGCTAGATTTAGCTCGTTTAACAAAACCTAGCTAGTTTTATATTGTAAAACAGCTAATCAAAATGTAAAACAATAAAATAAAAATGACTGAACAAGACATTATTTATCTAGCTAGTTCAATAAAAAAGACAAACAAAAAAAAACTGAGTACAGCACTTGATTCTAGTTAGGTAAAGAAAATAAAAACAATTAAATATAATGCAAAATGTTAAAAGATAATAGTTTTGAATAAGGTACTACCTAGCTGGTTAAATAAAATAAATAAATTGCAAAATTATAAATATATAAAATAAATCAACTGAACAACAAGCTATATACTGGCTAGCTAGATCATTCAATTAAAACAACGTACAATAAAAAAGTGAACAGGACTCAACAAGATATTAGATACAGATTAACTAGTTAAAGTGAACTACTACAACATAACAAAATAGAAAAAGCAGAAAAAGAAAAAAACGCAACAACAAGAAGATACTACAGGATACTAGCCAGCTTGTTAAATAAAACCAAAACAATAAAGCTAAATGAATCAAAGCCTTGAACAGGCCCAGTGGTAGGTGTTTCGCTTGCCATGCAAAAGGCCCGGGTTCGATTCCCAGTCAGTGCCGAAACTCCAGTCACTGGATACAGTACCAGTCCCAAGCCTGGGTAAAATGAGAGGGTTGGGTCAGGAAGAGCATCCGGTGTGAAATCTGTGCCAAGTTTGTATGTGCGGACACTTGTACAGTATGTGCTGGGAGCAGCTAAAAGACCAACAACAGTTAGATACTAATTAGTTAGCTAGTTAAGTAAAAACAACAAAAAAGTTAATTAAAACAAGCAAAACTTAACAAGACAGTAGGTATATACAGTACAGACCAAAAGTTTGGACACCCCTTCTCATTCAGCGAGTTTTCTTTCTTGTGTTCTTTCTTGTGTTCTTTAGCCCAAACGCGTCTCTTCTGCTTGTTGCCTGTCCTTAGCAGTGGTTTCCTAGCAGATCTTCTACCATGAAGGCCTGATTCACACAGTCTCCTCTTAACAGTTGTTCTAGAGACGTGTCTGCTGCTAGAACTCTGTGTGCCATTGACCTGCTCTCTGATCTGAGCTGCTGTTAACCTGCGATTTCTGAGGCTGGTGACTCGGATGAACTTATCCTCCGCAGCAGAGGCGACTCTCGGTCTTCCTTTCCTGGGCCGGTCCGCATGTGAGCCAGTTTCTTTGTAGCGCTTGATGGTTTTTGTGACTGCACTTGGGGACACTTTCAAAGTTTTCCCAATTTTTCCGACTGACTGACCTTCGTTTCTTAAAGTAATGATGCCACTCGTTTTTCTTTACTTCACTTAGCTGCTTTTTTCTTACCATAATACAAATTCAACCTCTTTGAATGAGAAGGTGTCCAAACTTTTGGTCTGTACTGTAGGTATTAGTTAAAAGTTATTTAAATAAGAACAACAAAACGTAATGCAAAACAATAAAATAAAAACAACTGATCAAAATACTAAGTAAACACAATTCAACTAAACAAAACAACTACAGATAGCTAGATACAGCTAGCAACACCAACAACACCTGAGCAAAGTACAAAACTATAAAATGGAAAAAACTGAACAGAGTAACTGCTAGCTAGATGGATAGTTTATATTAAAACACAACAAACTAAAAAACTGAAAAAAAAAAGTTACTAGATACTAGCTAAAAAAAAAATCATAGTGCAATAAAACCAAATTAAAAGAACCAAACATGACATTAGACTCTAGAACTAAGTAAAGGAAAACAACTAAACAAAACTGCTAAACAATTAACTGAACATACAAATTAGCTATTTGACTAGTTAAGTAAGCACGATACAAAAAAAAAAAAACCCTGAACAAATACAAAAACTTTGTTTAAACAAAAACAAATACATACATGACAATAAATAAAACCACTGAACAAGATGACTAGTTGATAGCTGGTTAAATCAAACTTACTAAACAAAATGCAGCTTTATGTTTCATGCAGCTCATATTTTTCCAAGTAGAATTATTATCTTCTTGTTTTGTTTTTCCGTCGCAGGCTCGGGGTAACAATAAAGAAATAGCAGAGACGCCTCCTTCTGTCACTCAGCTCCCGGACGTTAACTATTGCTTTCCTCGAGCGTGAGTGAAAATAACTCTAATACTTCTTTGTATTATTTTGCCCGAGAGCTTTAAAACAGCAGCGATGCTGTCAATGTGCTCAAGGGTTTTTAACGAACAATAAAAAAAAAAAAAAACTTTCACTGTCCGAACACTGGCTGGGGTTTAAAGTAATTAAATGTAGAGTTGAAACATTTAGTTGGATACCACTTTGTAATAATATATGTACATATACAAACGCGAATAATGATTAATGAAATCTTACCAAAATTTTAACAATAAACAAACTTGTAATATTTATATGTTTATATGTTAATAATCTGTATATTATATAAGGGCTAAAATATCTTTATTTTTTTGATACAGTGCCAACTGTGTCAGTGTAATAAAGCAATTTGTGTGTGTGTGTGTGTGTGTGTGTGTGTGTGTGTGTGTGTGTGTGTGTGTGTGTGTTGTGAGGCCTACAGTTCTCCATCTGGTTTTGGCCTTTCAAGTATGGCATAAATATGCTGAATCTCACCATGGACACTCACACACACACACACACACACACACACACACACACACACACACACACACACACACACACACACACACACACACACACACACACACACACACACACACACACACACACACTCACACACACACACACACACTCACACTCACACACACACACACACACACACACACACACACACACTCACACACACTCACACACACTCACACACACACACACACACACACACAC
>JAAGKR010013750.1:2500-13246 GCA_011419295.1 Clarias macrocephalus
TTTTAGCTTTAACTTTTTAACTATTTCTGCTCTTAAACTCTTGAACTGAACCACACACACACACACACACACACACACACACACACACACACACACACACACAGAGTCAGAAAGCTATCACAGGAACAACTCCATAGTCTCACTGTGAGTGTAAAGACTTCCAATCAGCAGCTTTTCCTCTTTACTGTCAGTTAGTACAACCCAGAAACTCTCTATTCGTACTTACACACACACACACACACACACACACACACACACACACACACACACACACACTGTGTACACATAACGTCACAATACGGGTATTCATGTGTGGCCTGCACTCAGATCAAAGGGCCACCCAATGGCCGGCTGTAAGCATGCTTACTACTGCATAATTCATTCTTTTCAGATGCTTGAAAACAGCCTCAGCTGGACTTGGCCTGACCGCGGAATAACTTACACACAGAGAGAGAGAGAGAGAGAGAGAGAGAGAGAGAGAGAGAACCAGACGAGACTGAGAGAAAGAAGGTGAGAAGAGAGGGTGAGCTGGAAGTACACACGAGAGAGAGAGGAAGAGACAGAGAGAGAGAGAGAGAGAGAGCAGTTGAAAGACTGCAGTGTTCACTGAGAGAAAAGAAAAAGGCCAAACTCACATCATCAGCTCCTCACTCGCATCATTGACTCGCCGCACAGAGAAAGTGTTTCAGCACGCAAACTTTACTTTGGTTCCAAAAAAAAAAAAAAAAAAAAAAACCCCACACACCCTTCATGTGGTTACGTTTTTGAACAAATACTATAGAAGTTTTCTGATGTTTCTCCACATCGCATGCGTCTTAATCCCACCCAAGCTCGAACATCTCTCCAACATCTTTTTTTTTTTTTTTTTTTTAACCTTAAAATCGTTTTTTAACAATCCGGTATAAATCTAATACAAACCCATTATAGGGAAATGAAAAAAAAAAACAAGCCACCATTCAGATTATTAGTCGCACAGTTACCTGGTGGCTCTTATTCAAATACTCTTATCAGCTTTTAAATGTAGCTTGAGGTTATTTATTGTCACTTATGAACACGGTAAGGATACTTCATTCAAAAACAAGTCAAGTTTCCTTCTGATAGAAAAGCCTAAAACTAAAGATCAGCAAAAAAAAACAGCAATCAAATACAACAATCACTTAAAGGTCCGATATTTGATCATTTCTTTAATCCAGATCTCAGAGCTCCTCCAAAGCATGAAATTAGGAGCTCAGCCACAAGCCAGGGGAGGAGCTCTTCTTATATGAGGTCACAGGAGATCCAGATAAATGCGTAAAGGTTTTTTTCCACAATATGTCCTTTTAAAAAAAATGCATGAATACTTTTTTTTAAAATCCATTTATAACTATATTTAATTCAATTCATGAATTCTTTGCTAGTGTCCTTCATGGCCGACCCATAAAAGTATTATGCAGAACTATAAAAGAGAGTTATTAATCATAATCTGTGATAATACATGTGCTTTGGGACTAAAATTAGGAGCTAAGAAAACCACTTGAACCACCCATCATGCATAGTGTCCACTGTACAAGCCTCAAGAGACAGTGTGATGATCTGGGGTTGCTTTAGTCACTCAGGTCGAGACTCAGCAACGTTATGTGGCAATAAAATGAAGACGACCTGAATGTACTGAATGACTGTCTGTAAGTCCGTCTGTCTGTCTGTAATTCCGTCTGTAAGTCCATCGGTCTGTCAGTCTATAAGTCCATCGGTCTGTCAGTCTATAAGTCCATCGGTCTGTCAGTCTATAAGTCCATCGGTCTGTCAGTCTATAAGTCCATCGGTCTGTCAGTCTGCAAGTCCATCGGTCTGTCAGTCTGCAAGTCCATCGGTCTGTCAGTCTGCAAGTCCATCGGTCTGTCTGTCTGCAAGTCCATCGGTCTGTCTGTCTGCAAGTCCATCGGTCTGTCTGTCTGCAAGTCCATCGGTCTGTCTGTCTGCAAGTCTGTCTGTCGTTCAGTCAGCCCGTCCGTCCGGCAGCCCGTCCGTCCGTCATTCAGTCGGCCTGTCGGCCTGTCGGTCTGTCTGTCAGCCTGTCGGTCTGTCTGTCAGCCTGTCGGTCTGTCTGTCAGCCTGTCGGTCTCTCTGTCAGCCTGTCGGTCTCTCTGTCAGCCTGTCGGTCTCTCTGTCAGCCTGTCGGTCTCTCTGTCAGCCTGTCTGTCAGCCTGTCGGTCTGTCGGTCTCTCTGTCGGTCTGTCTGTCAGCCTGTCGGTCTGTCTGTCAGCCTGTCGGTCTATTCTTCTATCTATCTACTGTATCTATCTATCAGATTGTGAGTGTTTCTGGGAGGATGAGGAATCATTTTCACACATAAACTGACCACCACAGTGTGTACCATATTCAAAACTAAAGGCGATTGAATGCAAGCTTTTTTTTTTCAAGATAGGCAGTATATGATTTTTTTTTTCTTCCTCAAACAGATTGAAAACATCAGATATACAACAAGACAAATAAATTAAACAAACGTCTTCCCTCTTTGAAAGGAAATGAAGAGCTGCGGTGTGTGAGACTCGTACACTACGGGTAAATATTATGACAAGAAACACTGGGTTTAAACACCATAAGTGTGTTACAGTGATATGTTTACATTCTGTAAATAACGGTCAGAGATTTCGGAGCAATTATTATAGATTTTTTCCCCCCACACCAGCGTCACATCCAGACAGAGGAGATGGGCGAGTTACTGGAACCTGCCGAGGGTCGAGATGACTCAGAAACCTGATGCGATGCCAAACTCGTACTCAGCGCTTCACACATCTGGATGCAAGAAACCGAGGCGCAGAGGAGTTCCACAGAAACGAGAGCGAACGAGAGCGTGGTGAAACTGCTGGAACATGGGTCTTGGCAGACGCGCTCATCAAATGTAGAGTGACCTACATTTATCTCCTTATATTTATACGTCTGAGCGGTTGATGGTTGAGGGTCATGCTCAAGTGCACCTTGGTGATGCCGGAGTTTGAACCTCATTCCAGTGTCTTAACCACTGAGCGACCCTCTCGCCCTGAAAGTGCTCAGTGAAAGAGGAAAAAGCCACAGGTCGAGACCGGGAAGGTTAAAGGAGGTCATCAGCAGGTCAAGCTCACGCTGATCAGAGCCTCAGGCTGACCCCGGATGACCTGCTCCTCACGCAAACAGCCTGGAGCTTGTACAACTTCATTCGCACAAAGAACGTCTTCAACGGAATACATTTTTGCTCAACCTTTGCACAGAAATGGATTTCAATTCTCTGAGCAACTTTTCCTCTTTCATGTGTAGCATTTGTACAGTAAGTTTTTTTTTTTTTTTTTTTGACGTATCAAAACACATCGAAAGACCATTGATGGAAAAACAGTTTATTTTACTGTGCGCTTTAAACTGTTGTCTGGAAACAACAAAATTTCATTATTTCCTTTCTTTATTTAATTTTCGTTCTTTTTTGTGTTTTTTGATGTAGATAAACAGCAAAACAGAGTAACATGGTCCTTTCATCAGCCCCGTTTACACGGACAATATTTCTTCAATCTGATCAAAATCATTCTGATGAGAGATTCCAACTTAGTTGTTTACATGGACGCTGATCTAACATGATGTGTGTTTACATACTCGAAGCTTTTAATCAGAATAAACTTCCCTTCTTTTTTTTTTTTTTAGGGGGGCATGAGCAAAGTGATTCTACTCTGTGTGAAGCGTTTAATCTGCTGGAAATACAGTAAAGGAAGCAGATTTATTTCCCCAACTTAGAGCTTCTCATCTTTTCAACAACAACAAAAAAATATAAATAATAATAATCCCACCTTCTGTGCTATGATTGGTTAAGACGATTGGTTTTCTATGATTAAGAAAAATCTGAACTATATACTGTATGCACAGAAGTGATATATTTATCATAACAATGTAGACATGATCGGAGCAAGTGCTTAACATGGCTACTAAATCAAGTCCCCAACATACGAACAAGATCAGTTCCGGGAGCCTGTTCGTAAGTCCAATTTGTTCGTAAGTCCAACAGACATTGTCAAAGTCCACAGTGTAAAACTTGTACTTGTTGTTTAGAATCGTGTCGATTCATGTCAAAAGAACGAGTCATCTTTTCACCTCCTTCCATTCTCTTAATTATTTTCACTTTTCCCTGCATCTTTATTGCTTGGCGCTTGTTAGCGGTACCAGCGCTGCTTTTTCTCTTGCTTCCGGACGTCCTGGGATTGTACTGTATTTGCAGAGCATGCAACGCTGCAGGCACGTGGCAATGTACGCAGGACATGTTATCTAACTTCCACGATTGAACATGCACACAAACATATGTTCATATATGTATCTTTATAAGTTCGTAACTTGAATGTTCGTATGTTGGGGAATTTTACTGTACAGTATTGACCTACTGAACTGATCATCAAGCTTTAACAAACACACACATCCCAATTCCCATCTCAAATTCATTCCAATCGGCCCGGATCGGGTCAGACTGCTGTTCTGATCCAATTGTTTAAATGATGCATTTTTATTCTGATTAGCCTATTATTAATCCCATTATTATTGGAATATTAGGTTGCATGCAAACTCGCCAATTTTACGGGGATGCAAAGTTTTGCACTCGACTGCAGGTCCTGATGCTTTCATTCCACTTGAAATAACGCACAAAGAATGTCTCACTGCCTATGGGCTTAGTTTTGGAGAAGTACGAGGAAACTGACGCACCGAAAGGAAACACAAATCAGTGGCCTTTCAGGAAACAAGATTCAGGATTGAAGAGTAGACACCTGATTGTGCTTCCTCATAGCATAGTCTGCTCTTTCTAATAAACTAACAGCTAATAAAAAGTTTTAATAAACGGAAAAGAATTAAAGAATTGAATTCAGCGGAAAGAACAGCGGATATTATATTTTCCGCCCTACTGAAGGGACACGACTGTGCGATTCCACTTCGCCTCATTTACACACAAGCCGCAGCCAACTCCCTCGCTTTATTCCTCCATTTAAAAACTTTATTTCGCTCATTAACTTTGGCCTCTGTGCATTTTCCTAATTACTCCTCGCGACCTCCTTATAAGTCTTAATCAACGTAGTCACAATCTCCACTATCGCATCCGAATCCAGAATACTCGCGCGGCTTCAACCAGATTTCCGCATTACGATCAGCAAGACGGGGACGTGTAAAGTCTGGAAAAGAAATGAAACCTCGACTGCGCCGATTACAAAGTGACGTGCAGTTTCGGAAACCCGAGCTCGAGGACACACTGATAACATCTACCTGTTGATGTGCCGTGCAAACGGTCCCACGCAAGAGAAAGTTTGAAATGCCACATGGTTTTAACAGTAAAGGTCACGATCTAAAAGCAGATGGTGGCGTGAACAATCGCCCTGCGAACATCTCCACTCCCACTGCAGGTGTTTCCCTCCGAGCGGGACTGAGGGGCGCGGACTGTTTTCCCCCTGCCAGATAAAGCCCTTTTACACACACACACACACACACACACACACACACACACACACACACACACTTGCATCTGATTAGTGCTAAGCAGCTGTCCTTTGTGAGTGCTGGAGCCAGTAACACGATGACTCCCCTCCGTCCGCCGGCCACCATAATCAGCCAGATGGCACGAAAGCGTGACGGAAAAGTCCTCAGTGATCCAGAGAAATCCAAAAATCCTACAATGTTCGAAACTTACACATTTGACGCAGACACATTAAAGAAATATAGTATTTTCCAGGGCTACCATCTAACGCCTGTCCCTCCGCTCTGACCCCAGGCTACTAAAAGAATTTCACTGTGCAGTAATGTATATCTGACGGATAAAGGCTGATCTTTAGAACCTGGACAGTGTTAACACCAGGAAGAAACGGCCCACACAAAGACACTCAACGAAATGACGGCTGTTTGGACTCCACACTAGTGAGTATTTGCTTCTGAATGAACTGCGCAAAATAACAAATCATCAATCAAGCTTGTTATGGTGAGGGGCAGAGACAAATTTTAATGGTCATAAATCCATCCATCTAGGAACCACATCCACCACCGGTAAAACATCAGTTTCCTCTACAATACATGCCATTTTCCCCTAATTTAATCTCGACCAATCCCAATCCACCAGCCAGCTCTCCTCCAATCACAGCTCGGAAAAACACACACGGGACACACGACACTGACCCGCCCTTGCTGCTCAGGCTGCGTCACAGGACGGATTAGCGCACTCCTGGAAAAGCGCCATCTACCCACTTCCACATAAAGAAACTCTCTTTACTCGTTCGATGACTGTAGCAGAGTCAGGATTCGAACCTGTTCTTTGTTATTATAATTGTTAGTAATAAAAAGTGTTGATGGTTAGCACTGTGGGCTCGAACCTCCAGGGTGCAGGTCTGTGTGTGCATGTTCTCCCCGTGATTAGTGGGTTTCCTCCGGGTTCTCCGGTTTCCTCCCACAATCCAAAGACATGCAGATTAGACTAACTGGCATTTCCAAGTTGCCCGTAGTGTGTGAGTGTGTGTGTGCTTGATCGGCACCCTGTCCAAGGTCCAACCTAATGCCCCGAGTCCCCTGGGACAGGCTCCAGGCCTCCCGCGAGCCCGTATACAGGATAAGTGCTATAGCGAGTGAGTGAGAGTGAGAGAGCGTGAGATATGTCATGTTAGATTATGGTTCTTCGCAGGCTCACAAACATGCTGATGTAGTCTGGAGAGAATGAGAGTTCAACACCCCTGCCTCAGAGAGAAACAGGAAAAAAAAAAAAAAAAACTAATGCATTGAATGTGAAAAACAACAACAACAAAAAAAAAAACCCATGTTTGGTTTCCTGGAAATTTGATTAAACAGTAGCTCAGACAATGTGATAATCTACAGCCACATAGCTGAAACAATATATAACCACCCACTTAGGGGGCAACCCGCTCATTAACTGTTCTCCTTATCTAAAAAAAAAAAAAAAGTGCTGAAGTTGCATTATGAGGAAATTTCTGTGAGTCACTATATGACGATATCAGCTTCACCATGCAGGAAAGTCCACGCATGGTCAGTCAGGTTCTTGAACAAGAGTGATTAGGCTCACTTCCTGTGCGTGTGTGTCCTTAGATGGCACTCTCGGTGGAAAGCTCACACCAGCACGCTGGAAAACCCGAGGACGGCACTGTGCCGATTGTGTGTTTTTTTTCCCGGAGGTACGGCTGTAAAGCTTCTGAAACGCGAGCGCGACCAAACGGGATTATAATGAAAGACTGAGGGGTGAATATTACAAGACTCCAGGGCATGAACACTATTTAGCAAGGAGGGCATTAAACCTAAAAGCCCCTGGTATCAAGAGCTATGTGAACCGCAAAGTGCTAAGGTTAAAAAAGACACGATGCTGTCTAAAAAAAAGACTACTGGGGTGCGTCCTCCATCGTTTTTGCCTCTGTCTGGAAAGAAAGGTGAAGTGAATCTGGATCCTGAGCAGAGAAAACGCTTTATATATGTGTGTGTGTGTGTGTGTGTGTGTGTGTGTGTGTGCTGTTATTGGACCACCATGCCTGAAATGAAAGAAAACAGGGTTGTTAAATGGAACTGGGGACAAACTGAGAGTCGGCCGTTTGCGAGTCATCGACACGTAATAAAGACAAAGAAGTTTCAGATATTAGTTTCGAGTTCAGTCAGCAGCCGCTACGCAGACGTCCACATCCAGCTGCTGGTGGGCGTGAAGAGGAGGGGAGCCGTGTCGCGTCTGATCACCCCGGCCTCCTGTTATTACTGTACTGCTGATCAGAACCACAGATAGACACGTGCTTAGGAAAGTCAGCGGTTGTCTTGCAACTTTCGCACTTCCAACAAACAATTAAACAACAACAACAACAACAACAACAACAACACACTTCTGTTAAATCAATCTATAAAATCCTCAGTGCTGATTCCTTCTTCAGTGTCAGCATTAGTGAGGAGGAAAATGGACTGAGAAAGATGTAGCACAACCCACGGGAAATCACTCTGGTCCCTACCACAGACAACTATTTAAACAGCTGTAAAGTCGACTTTTTATGAAAATTGTCACATGGTAAAAGTCACGAGTCGAGATCGCACTGTGCGATTTTCAGGGATGGGATCACCAGGGGACACCCGATACGATATCAAGGTGTCGATTCGATCTGTATTATAATATTATAGGTATAGATGCCAATGTTTAAATAGTTTAGACAGCACCACCTGTAGGATTACAGAGGAATGGCAGCATTTCACCAGCTTAAATGCAAACGTATAAATTTAAATAAAAGTTTTTTAAATATATATTTCTTGGTGACAATTGGAACACAAAACCGTCATGGCCCACTAAAATTTCTATGATTTTATTGCTCCAGCAGGAGAACAGCATGGGGTAACGCAAAGCTCCTGAGACAGTCACAGAACATAACGATGCTAATGCAAACCAAACATGCTAGAACATCTCAAAATAGCTTCACGGCTCACTCTGAAAAAGTTTGCGATTCCGCGAGCCTGTTTTCAGCGTCAATTCTACTACAATGTTAACAGAAGCTAACAAAGTTCTTTAACTGAAAGGTTGTTACTAGAGGATTGTCGCTGTCCCGCTATTACCTGGTACTGAATTCAGCCAAAATTATTGTATTGATTTGTTGCATCTGTTTTAAACTTGTACATCATAATAGGGATTTTGTATTGTAGAAATTTCAAGAATTTTGAAAGATTTGTTATATCATTAATTTCATTATTTTATTGCTTAAACTGAATGAATCATTCACAATTTAGTTCTATAATTGTAAGAAATATTGTAACTAAATAAAAAATTCACAAAAAAAAGAATTAAATTTAGCACTTGTGAAGTTTGATTTCTCGAATAGAAGTAATAATAATAACTAAAAAAATAATATATACATATATTTTTTTAATCTTTGTGGTTAAATTTTGTATTTAAATTATAAAAATATATAAATATGTAAAAAAAAAAACATTTGTATTGACAATTAATCAACTGTATCTAGCTTATCGAAAAAAATATATCAATCCATCCATGATATCTCTGAATTTATCACAATAACAATATTATATTGTCAAACTATCAGCCTTCATCATTGTTTTTTCAACAATACAAAATCAATCAATAAATACATTTTTCATAGATTTTTTTTTCAGTATTTTTGTCCTTTAAAAATAGCTGGTAGAAATTACATAATCATTCATAATTAAATAAATGAATGATTAAAATAAAGGAATATCAAAATAAAAAGACAACAGAGAGTCAAACAAACCCAGCACTCTATAAGTCCTTCCTCTATAAGAAACCTGGCATTTACAGAACATCCGGATTCATAGACTATCTCCTGGAGAGTTTAAAAAAAAAGAAAAGAAAAAAAGATTCACAAAAAAAAAAAAAAAAAAACTCTCTCACCTCCCACCTGACCCCATTTTCTAGAACACAAAAGCATCAAAAGCCAGGCATATATAAGAACACAAATATATTGAATATACATAGGGTTTGTAGTGATGGCTTCAGAGGCCTTTGTGAAAAGTGAAGACTTCTTCAACTTTAGAGAAACGCCGGTCTCCGGGGCACAATGCGGCGCTCATCAAAAAGCAATTCAGCACGCATTCTAGAAAGCACTTTCTCCCATTCTGTCCTGCCCAGTGAGACTCCCACTTTAATTCAGCACTTCAAAAAGAAGAAGGGGAAAAAGGACCTAGTGCATTTTCCCTGCCAGAGGAAAATAACTTAATCTTAAAATGCTCTATTTACCCGGTCTTCACAAAGCATACATTAATCCACGTCTGTTACACAGCATACATCAAAGTCTGTTATTTCTGCGACTTTATGTTTAGAACGGAAAGAAAGTCATTTTGTATTGAAAATAATTATAACAAATAAATCATACACAGCCTGACCAAAAAAAAAAATTAAAAAGTTTTTTTAAAAGAAAGAATTTTAAAAAGTAGATACTTTTAATTGGATCATTATTTCTGTGATGAATAAGTTTCAGCTGCAACAATCCTTTTAACCCGAACTGATGCACTGATCGCTTAAACGATCACATCAGAAGTCGTATCCTACGGTCATGGAAAAAGATATTGCTGTGTTTCTGAAATGTAAAATGATCAGGCAAAGAAAACAACTAAGGAGAGCACTGACCCTGTATGACTGAATTTGAGTTATTAACTGATCAATGCACTATTAAACCCTGGGAGAGTTGTGCTGAAGAATACGTGACCGTGGCAGAGCAGAATGTCATGAAACCCATAAATCTATATTTAATAGTTAAAAAAAGAGGGCCATGTTTAATAGTGAACGTAAGAGCATTTCCAGACACGCACACAATGTAGTAAGAACTCACATGACTGGGACTAAACAGCTGTGTGTCCATAAGAAAACCACTCGTTAGCGATAGAAAAAAAAAGTCATGTGATCAGTCCAGATTGATCCTATTCCAGAGTGATGGGCGTGTCAGGGTAAGAAGGGAAGCGAATGAAGCGATGCTCCCATCATGCATAGTGTCCACTGTACAAGCCCCACATACACACACACATACACACACACACACACACACACACACACACACACACACACACACACATACACACACACACACACACACATACACACACACACACACACACACACATACATACACACACACATACACACACACATACACACACACATACATACACACACACATACATACACACACACATACACACACACACATACATACACACACACACACACATACATACACACACACACACACACACACACACACACATACACACACACACACA
>JAAGKR010013751.1:0-13244 GCA_011419295.1 Clarias macrocephalus
GGACTGGCCAGGACAGACAGACAGACACTGGACTGGCCAGGACAGACAGACAGACACTGGACTGGCCAGGACAGACAGACAGACACTGGACTGGCCAGGACAGACAGACAGACACTGGACTGGCCAGGACAGACAGACAGACACTGGACTGGCCTGGACAGACAGACAGACACTGGACAGGCCTGGACAGACAGACAGACACTGGACAGGCCTGGACAGACAGACAGACACTGGACTGGCCTGGACAGACAGACAGACACTGGACTGGCCAGGACAGACAGACAGACACTGGACTGGCCAGGACAGACAGACAGACACTGGACTGGCCAGGACAGACAGACAGACACTGGACTGGCCAGGACAGACAGACAGACACTGGACTGGACAGGAGAGAGACACTGGACTGGACAGGACAGGAGAGAGACACTGGACTGGACAGGAGAGAGACACAGGACTGGACTGGACAGGAGAGACAGACACTGGACTGGACAGGAGAGACAGACACTGGACTGGACAGGAGAGACAGACACTGGAGAAGAATTTATCTGATTTTATGTGACATACCCTACTTTTAAGAAATAAAAAAAAAGATACCTCAGCTTGCAATAATGGGAGGCTTGCGTGAGAAGCCGAGCATATAGGCCCCTTGGAATGTGCCCGTGTAAGCAAGCCGATCTATACATTGAGGCACCCAGAACTGGGAACCTTAATGAAACCCAGATGTTTTATGTAAAGTAAGCGCGGGAAAACTGTCCGCCTTTGTCTAGGATCAGTATTTAAGCAAGAAGCCATCGGGAGTCGTGGTGTGTTCTGCAGACCTCCCGACTTTATTGATCAACCAATAAAGTTGTAACCTTCTGAAATCAAAGCCTGAGTCTTCAATTAATTTCCACGACACAGACACCGGACAGACAGACACCGGACAGGACTGGAGACTAGATACAGGACTAGGGATACAGACTAGAGACAGGACTGAAGACAGGACCAGGGGCACAGAGACTAGAGACAGGACTGGTTAGTTTGATTAGTAGCTACACGGAATATGGAGACACAGGATGCTGACCTAACCGGGTTAGTATCTAATGGAGTTAGTACTGACCTAAAAAGTAAACAGAACACAAGCAAGGCACACATGAGGCTATTCCAAGCTAGCGGCTAACCTACTAGTGACCAGAACCACTAGCAGTCAATCCTACTGGAGGCTAGCCTACTGGAGGCTAACTCTACCAGCCGTCAAGGCCTACTAGTGGCTAACCCTGCTAACGGCTAAGCCCTCATGTGGCTACACATACAAGGGAAGACACAGAACAGTACTTACACAGGAGGAGACACAGCCTAACTAAACACTGAACAAGGCAGCTCCATGAATCCATCAGAACAAGGAACATACAGAAAACAAAACTAGAGCCCTCTGAAGGTTACAAAACAAACTTAAAGAAACAAAAAGGAATGCCCACATGACGGTATAAGATATAAACATTCAACATACACCAACACACACAAACAACAATGCTCGACCCAGTTTCCCAGAACAAACTGCTATTTATAGAAACTTTAATGAGCCACCTCAGTTCAGGTGAGCACTCATCACCTGACTGAGGTGCCTTCTGGGAAACTGAGTGGACCAACAAAAACTACAGACAGACAGACATGAACAGTGACCTCTAGTGGAGGTTCCTAACACACATGTCCATAGTCACATGTGAAAAATAAGTCAAACAATAAACAATTATATCTGAAAAATGATTTGTGTGAAAGTTCTTCCCATCAAAATGGGAAGCTTGATGTTGAGCAGCAGTGGAAATGCCTTATGGATTAATTCAATCACTGTTTAAATATGTGAGGAGTTAAAAAAAAAAAAAAAAAAAAGCTTGGAAGACACAAAACATCAAGTAATGGGCTACAATGGCTTAAATTGTTTCTTTAGGCAAGAACAGGAATCTGCTCAATACCTGGGCATTATGGTCTTATTGGCTTGGTCTGGTGATTATTGGTTATTGCCCATTAGTAGTTAATTATGTTTTTTTTTTTTTTGTTTATTCTCATTCTTATTATTTTCAAGACAAAATAGCTGTTGTTAGGTTGGACTGTTTTCTCTTTGGAGAGAGGAGAACCTTCCAGAAGAACAACCATCTCTGCAGCAGCACCAATCAGGCCCAGACAGAAGCCACTCCTCAGTAAAAATTTTCATCATGTTCGCAGAGAGGACAAGAAGACAGACAGACACATGACAGTCTTCCTTAAGTATTGCTTACCTTTCTAACTTTGCGACTGCATTAAGCACTGAGCTGTTAGGATTAATAATTATGATACAGAATCATACAATCAAGAAGTAAAACAGAAACTGGTAAAAAAAAAAAAAAGTACCATTGATTATAATTCACTCAAATATTAAATTAAAATAGAGCTGTCATGGAATTTTTAACAGAAGGCAATGTACGTTTACCAGCGGTTCTCAAGCCTACAGTAATATTTTAAGGTCCGTTTTATATCCTGTATATCTGAATCTGCAGTACTGAGTACTGTGCAAAAGTCTTGAACCACCGCTCTTTTCATCCAATGATAATACCTTAACTGGTATAGATTAAATTAAAGAAATAGGAACACAAATTTACTGCAACAGGCTGAAAATTGCCTAAAGATACAATTGGTTGTTTATGTAACAACCAACAATACATATAAAAATGTTGAATGAATTCATATTGTATTGTTGGCCCAACGTCTTACAGTGGTATTTGTTGAGACAACAGGTACCAGCGTGTTGTTGAAAACTTTGAAGACACAGACTGAATAAACTAAAAAAAAAAAAAAAACTTGCGTTGAGGCCGAAATTGACCTTCATTCATGGGATGCAATCACAAGATTTTATTTAAAAAAATAATAAAACACCTCCCTCCCGCTGCCAGACTGATGCTATCAATCTGCAATAAAGAGGTGAACATGCGTTTTTGTGGACTTTCAATTTTTGTTTTTTATTTTAAATATAATTTTTTAATGAAATATGTTCATCAGCTTAGAGGTAATTTAGACAGATAGCTTTATGTACAGAACATGAGACCAGCGTGTTTCCAGTTATCATTTATACTGAGACACCCTGACATTCCTGAGGTGAGCTTAACTAATGTTAGACTTAATGTTGCTGCACTGTACAGCAGTTAGCTAACTATTCATACCCGTATCTCTCTTTTTACCCACTTCGCTCTGACTTTTGCCCGGCAACAGCATCCTCCTCCACACAACCGCGCAACAGAGTGTGTAAAACAATATTTTACACACTCTGGTTGTATATCTCCTCATCAGAGGCGGAAAGAGTAATAAAATTTTGTACTCAAGTAAAAGTACTGTTACTTCAGTGAAATTTTACTGAAGTACAGTACAAGTAAAGTTACCATTATAAAAATCTACTCAAGTAAAAGTAAAAAGCAGCTCGTTAAAATTTTACTCAGAATAAAAGTTGCAGAGTAACAGCAGGGGTGGGATGTGGGATTCTAGTGTAGTTCAAAAAAGACAAACGAATACAAGTAAACTAGTTGCTTTTAATTGAAGGAACACCTTTGCATAATAAAACTGTTGCCTTTTTTATGCTTGAAAATCAAAGTGGTCCCAGTCAAGGGTTGGGCTGTACAGCAAAAGAATAGAAAGAAATAGAATAGTTAAACTGTATTTTAAACTGTATGGAAGTTTAAAGAACTAGTGGTAGAAAGAACTAGACCCAGTCGTTAGCTGATGAAATAGTGAGGTTTGTATTGCTTTACAAAAATACACACACACCACGATCAGCTTCAGGGTGGACCCAGGCCCAAATAATCAACAAAATGGTATCTGTATTTTAGTAGCTAGATTATCTACAAACAAATCAGTTGGGGTCCGGGAGAAAGAGTGGAATCATAGTGCAACAATAACGGTTTAACGTCGGCAGGTTAATTGCAATGAAACAATATAAGGAAACTTTTGGTATTATATATGTAATTATCATTCACTCCAATGTGTATGTTGATGTTTCTGTATTTTTGTTTAAATAATTTTTATCAGGCAGTACTAGTCTGGCATTTCTAGTTTCCAGTGTGGCAACAAAGTTTTTTGATCCATTCTACGCTTTTTGTTGGTGGGCGGCATTTTGCAATGATCCCTAAATCATTCGTTGCGCAGTAGAGAATATGGGGGTTTATGCTTTTAAACATGCATAATTTAAGCTTAATTGAGAAAAAGGCTGGTGTAGCTTAAAGACAATGTGGAGAGGAAATATATGTATATGTGGGTATCTTATTTGCAGGTTTATTTACGCAGCTATTGAAGGGCATAATAACATCAATGGATAAATTTGTTACATGGACCACAAAAAAGCAGGCGATTTAGCACCATCAACCTAATCAACCAAAAAGTCAGCCGAAAAGAAAATATGATGAAGCCTATGATTCATGGTGGGAATGGTGGGGGCAGAGGAGAGACACATGTGTTTTGTGTCCTAACCCGCTGGCCGCAGACAGCATGAGACCCATCAAATTTGTCAATTAGAGACAACACACCCCAGTCACATTAATGAGCTTCTCGACTTCTTTGAAAGAAAGCTGGCAGAAGAATCAGTTTTCCGTATAGATCTGGGGGGATTTTGACCTGCTCTTCTTTGCTTTAATTCAGTGGAAGGCCTTTGAGCACAAACTGCCCATTTGCAGACGTTTCCACATCATCTCAAATTGGTTCAAGTCTGGTTTTTGAATAGGCCACTCAGAGGTGGACTTTGTCTTGTACTTAGGCTTGTGTTCTTGCTCAGTGAACCGGCTGTGTTTCAGCATAAGCTCACAGACTTATTACTGTATAGCAGAGATATACACAAGTGGTCTAAGTGGGGAGTAACTGGGACCTTACCTGTATAGCAATAATAAAGAAGTTGCTGCTATCTGTATTGCACTGCTGCCACATGATTGGCTGATTAAATGAATGAATTGATAGGGGTTCAGGAGTTTGTAAAAAAAAAAAAGTGTGTTAACATTTCTTTACAAAACATTCAACTCCATATACTTTTTTTCTGGTCTTGGAGAACAGAGCATAGCGAAAATAACTGGATGTAGCAAAAATCAGTGCTAGAGGTGACAGCATCAAGTGGCATAGATGCATTGTTTTAGAAATGAAACAAAATGAGTGTGAACTGTAACCCATTGCTATTTTGTTGAGTTTTTTTGAAAGTGCTCTGAAGGTGTGGACTAAATAAGCTAAAGGTCCTCCTGCATCCTGAGTCTTTCTTCACACCCTCTAATGCAGGGATTCTGCATTTATGTATACACTGTTGAACAGTATTAACCTAAAACAAAATCTGTCAGTATTTTTTTCTCAGTTAGCCTCTTGATAATAGGAGACGTACAGTATAACAAACATGCAACACATTAGAATAGTATGAGAAAGTTCAGAGATTCAGCCCAAAGCCTGATTCTACCCTTTCTTTCCTTCTTTCCTGACTTTTCTTTTCTTTTTTATGTAGTCACCAAGTAGTATTGTACTGACTCCTATATCTGTCCAGGTGGAGACAGTGGACATAGTCTCAGAGTATTAATACCTGGGAGTTCATCTAGATAAGAAACTGGACTGGTCAGTTAACACAATGGCACTCTACAAGAAAGGACAGAGCAGGTTGTACTTCCTAAGAAGGCTCAGGTCTTTCAACTTTTGCAACACCATTCTTCAAATGTTCTATAAATCTGTTGCGGCCAGTGTCGTTTTTTAAACTGGGGTCGAAACAAGGTCATTTAAAGGGCCGGATCTGTCCTGGGCATGGAGCTGGACTCTGCAATCTTGAACAATCCTTCTCACCCGTTATACAATGTTCTCTCCGACCAGAGGAGCAATTTCAGCCAGAGACTGATTATGACCTGGTGTTCTACACAGCCCAACAGGAGATCTTCTCTCCCAATAGCCATAAAATTATACAACTTACAACTCTGTAATGTTTACACCACAGGATAGGGACTGTCAGTAGTTACTGTACAATATTACATTAATACACTACTGTTCCCACAGCTCAGTATCAGTTCCAAGTGCAATATCTGATTACCAGTACTATTTGTGCAATTTCTTTTTATTCCATTTCCATTCTAAGTGCAATATCTGTATATTCATTATTTTAATGCAATATGTAACTTACTGTGTGCTATATTTAATTCTATTTTCTATTAATTTATTTGTATTAGAAATTTTTTTAACTTTTTTAATTTTTATTTTTTCCTTGTCTAATCTATTACTCCTTTCCTTTCTTTCTGGTAAATAAATCAAAGCAACTGTAACCAAGACAAAGCAATTTCCCTCTTGGATTAATAAAGTTCTTTAAATCTTGAATCTTGAAGCAGATACAGGCGCATAGACAGTAAGAAGAAAGGCTTCAGGCCAAGTACGAAGAAATCGTCAATATCCATCCAAAGAAGATGAGAGCGATATAAAAAAAAATCTCTTTCATTTTGAATTGTTCCCCATATTACATAACTAATTTTATTAAAATTAACACAGACTTGCAAACTGTTTACATTTTGGTCTTTGATTTTGGGGATTTAAATGCAATAATTTTGATATCAGTATTGCAGCCCAGATTATACAGTATGCTCATCATGAACTTGAATGCCACGGCAAAATTGGGCTTTCAATCAATTATTTTTCTAAACCAGAATGTTTATACAGCACACATCTTTATTAGAAGAATAAGAGGAATTTGGAGCACAATTTGTACTAATTATTATTATTATTTTTTATATCAGAATGGTCTTAATTGCACATACAGGGACAAGACAAGCATGCTGAACCTGAAACTTCAGAAAACTACACTGCACATATTTATCACAATACAAGTTCCAGCGTTTTAAAGGCTTAATGTGAAACTGGAGGAAATACATTTGAATTTTTCATTCAGTTCCACTGAATAAATATTTCATCCCATTTCCATTGAAAGTCCTATCTATCATCAGCATGTGTAACCTAATCTACTTACTAATCTAACATACATATGTACACAGTGTATACTGTAGTTGATTTAGGTCTTGCTTCCTGAATCACAGTGTCAACACAATTTGATGTTTTAGAGCGTCCTTTGGTATCTTAAATTTCATAGGACTAGGGCACTGGTAACTCAGGTGTTGTGCCTGCCACGAACCAACCAGAGCCCTCTAGGATGAATATGTAAAAAACTTATACTTGTCAAAATGCACAAAATGCTAAATGGCTGACCTCCTCTTTGATTCTCTTAATTGAGAAAGTTGCAATTTAATCAATGTTCTTTTAAAATTTTGTGCAGATAAGTGAAATTGGATGCCCAATCAAGAACAATATCACAGGAGGAGCCTGTGATACGTGCCTAAGTTGACATTTTCTGTCATCATTTCTGTATTTATTATTATTATTTTTTTTAATCTTAGGAAATATTATAATATTTTGAGATATTGGATTTTTATTTTCATGAGCTACAAGCAACAACAAAAAGGCTTAAAACATTTCACTTTACATGTGATGAATGTAGAATACAATATATGAGAGTTTCACTTTTTTTATTTAAATTTATAAAATTTTTAGATGCACTGGGTATATGGGATGAAGATTCAATACTTTTTTTTTTTTACTTTTATTAATTGCGAACATATATGTACTGTAGTGAGAGTGAAGAAAGTAACAAATAAGACAATTTTTATGGAAAATAAAAACAAAAATACATTCATATTAAGGTGAGTTAAAACTTCATTCATTTAAATTCAAAACTAAATTCAGTCACATCACTCGTTTGTTAGAATTTGTAAACAAAACTGTGCATTCAGTAAAAGAGCAGCATCCCATGACCAGTCTCATACAGAGTCCAAAACAGACAATTTGCATTAAATTGCATCACATAATAAATTATGCTGCATTTTACACTTATCAGTATGGTACATTTAGTTAATATTCCTTCTGTACATTTTCATAAAAAGATATTTTTATTGATATTATAAGATATTAATTATTCAGTTAAATATATACTTTATGTCCTGCTGTACGCACAGTGTTATGTACACATTCTAAGTAAACTGAACTAAGAAACTATATAATGAGATATTTATATAATATTACATACAGTATATAATATTTAATAATCTTATGCCTTAAAGCCACTTAAAGCCTACAGTCTTATCCTACTTTGGCTCTCACTTTGGAGGAGCCCTAGAGAAAAATGTTAGCAAATAGATTTTCCCAATGTTTGTGAGAAACAGAACCATATATCCCTGATCTTAGTATAAAGTTTTTATAGTAAGACGTACCTGCTTCAGATTATTGGGTTATTCTGATTAGGACAGATGTGTTTAAAATGCCTCTCGTCATGCTTGCGCTCTGCCACCACATATCAAATCTCGTCCACGTTCCAAGAGGAGATCCCCAAACTTGCCAAAGTACCCACCGAGTACCATGACCTTCAATGGGTCTTCATGGGCAAATCACGGGCCACCCCCCTACCACCTTTACCCTGAAACTAGACCTCGAGGAATCAAGGCACTGGCTGGAGGGAGGATTACATCCCTTTCTTGTATGGACAGACCACAAGAACCTTGAGTACTTAAAGACACCCAAAAAAGTTAATTCTCATCAGGCACGATGGCCACTCTTCTTCTTCCTCTACTGTCATACCGGCCAGGTTCAAAGAATGTCAAACCCGACGCCCTCTCCTGGCAGTTCTCCACCTCCCAGCACACAGTCTTGTGGCAACTACGCAACTGAATGTGGAAAACCTGGTCCAGTGGACCCTTGAACAGGAACCAGGCCCAAATAATGTTCCCCCCAGAATGCTCTTCGTCCCTGCTTTAGTGAGACCTCAAGTACTAGACTGGGCCCACAGCTCCAGATTGGCATGCACCCTGGTGTGACATGCACACTTTCACTACTACAGATTCTGGTGGCCTACCATGAAGGAAGATACCAGACTTTATTGCTGGACTACCACCATCCGACAACAACACCTGCATCTTAACTGTTGTAGACCGTTTCTCCAAATGCCCCTATGTTATTTCATAACCCAAGCTTCCATTCATCAAAGAAACAGTCCAGCTTCTCATTAACGACAGTTTTCAACTTCATGCACTTCCACTTGACATTGTGTCCAACAGGGGGTCTTCAATTTTCAGCTAAGTTATGGAAGGCCTTTTGTGGCCTTATTGGCACCAGCCTAAGCCTTTGATCTGGTTTTCACCTAACAGACTAATGGACAAACGTAACACATGAACCAAGAACTGGAGAAGTCATTTAGGTGCATGGCCTCTTGGGATGCAGCATCCTGGAGTCACCTCCTCACTTGGGTGGAATATGCCCACAACTCACTCCCCACCTCCACGTTCCACTGCTGCCTTGCTTATTTGCCACCATTATTTCCCTCCCAGGAAGAGGAAGCAGTGGTTCCCTTTGGCAATTACTATGCACCACCAGCTCCCAGATATCGCATTGGTCAAAGGGTCATGTTATCAGCTTGCAACCTCCCACTCAAGACAACCTCCAAGAAGCACTCACTAAAGTTCATCAAGCCATGTTCTGTCATGTTCTGTCTTACCTCTATCCATGCACCGAATCAA
The DNA here is from genome assembly GCA_011419295.1 of Clarias macrocephalus. NCBI lineage: Eukaryota > Metazoa > Chordata > Actinopteri > Siluriformes > Clariidae > Clarias > Clarias macrocephalus. Next base: position 9,564 of record JAAGKR010013751.1, read on the forward strand.
TCCCACATTTCATGTCTCCCAGATTCACTGACTGGTCTCCTGCCCACTATCTCCATCCACCCAACACCCCCTAACACCCGCCGCCTCTTCCCCGACAGGGGTGAACCGATGATAGTGTACATGCTTTTGTGTTGTGCCACTCTGAAGCCTATAATAATTAAATGAACATCTTAAAGGACAATAATTATAATATACTGCTCTGTAATGTACACCAGGAGCACACAGAGTGCACCCAGCACTATAAAAGATTCTCATTGGAGAATTTTTCTGAACATTTTCTGTAATGTAATGTCTGTAATCTATAATGATTTTTTTTCTTGTTTTGTGATTTGGTTTAAATTTTAGTTAACTTACTTTTTACTTTAATGAGTAAACAATTAAGTACTTAACAATTAAGCTTCCGTGTAGAACTCCAGTGTCGTCCATAGAGTCTTGATCTCAACCTCACTGGACCTTCAAGATAAATGAGCCTTCTGGTTGCATCCCAGTCCTCCATACCTGACATCAGTGTCTGATCTCATTAAATAACAGCAAACATGGAATGTTAACAAAAAATACATATAAATAGATGTCAAAAGTATAAAGTATACTTTAATTTGTGCACTTCCCTAGGTGCAGATGGATCACACCCTTGTTATGGAGGTTCAACAAGGCTTCAAATTCAGATGACATTGAATGCATTCCTTTGTTTACTGGTTGGTTATCATAATAATGGTTGCTGAGCTGCTGGTAAGTGTACGGGTGTGATTCAAAGGGCCAGAAGCCGTACAAATGGACATTATTGCAGAGCTCTATTGCCAAGCTGGCCATTATGATACCAGTACTGAGGCGTACTTCACGAAGTCCCTGGCCACGCCAAAAGTCTGCCAGGTTTTTCAGGTAACTTGGGTTAAAAAAGACAACCCGTGGGCCGCTGATACTGTGGTCTTCCAGTGAATAGAGGGCACGCAGGGACACAGCTGTGTTCATCCCAAATGAGAAAGCAGGCAGGAAGATTAGAGCGTTCCCATACAACTGTATGTCCTCCACAAATGGCCGTCGGCGCTCAGTTAGCGATTGGTACCTGCAGAGGATTAGATGGAAAAATATGAAGTTTTATGCTGGTTTAATGCGGTACTTCTTAATGAGCTGAGTTTTGAGGGTGTTGTTTTATGAGCAGTCCATGAAATATTTTGTGCATAAGCTTTTCTATAACTAATTATAAGAGCCAGTTTTAGTTATGTAACACGTATTTTGTTAACCATCAGGTATGAAGCAAAACAACAATAGCATAAAAAAAAGCATCCATCACCACCACTACAAGTTGGAATAACTTCTGCCAAAACAATGTATTGGTGCTCAGGTTGTCTAGGTGGTGCTCAGGTATAGTGTCCCTAACTTTTTTTCATTCAAATCTTTCAATGATCTTAATTGTCTTTCAGATGAAACTCTGGCAATTTAGATTTCGTTTAAAAATTAATTTGACATAGTTATGGACACTACAGATGTTTTGCTTTCTAAACTTTTACCAATTTAAGCACTGTTGGTCAAAATGTATGTTTTAAATTATTTAGTCACTTCATTTGCTGATATTAGTTGTTTGTATATCCGTGGTATTTCTATTTTATTTTTAAAAAATTTACATGAAGTAAAAGATTTTTAAATTGAAATCTTTCAATGTCCTCAATTGTCATTGAGATGAAACTCGGCCAATTAAGATTTCGCATGAAAATGAATTTGACATGGTAACGGACACTACAGATTTTTTGCTGTTATCAAAAAACAATTCAAGCAACAATTTATACAGGTCATATGCTTTAGTAACAATACTCATTAATAAATGTGACGAATTTTCATTTTAAATTGTTTGAAGCAAGACATTTTTGGGCCACATATAAAATCATCTCTCCAAAACAGCTGAAGTTAACAACTTAAAATTTTTGGGAAGCAAGATTGGTCGTTTCTTGTTGCATAAACTTCAGAAGTAGCTTCTTTGGCACACACATTTTCTGTACTACATGTATAACAACAAAATAAATCTAATTAAATCAGCACCAATACTGTGTTTCATCCGTTTATATTTTCTTTAATAGCTCTTGAACTTGTTCTGTTATATGGATTTCCTTTGAAAGAAGAAAAGCATCTCAGCTTGGACAAGTTTGACAGCAATAATACTAGAGTTCACTACGAATAAAAATGCTCCATCAATGGATTACTGGTTTATCAGAGGTTAAAAGATATTATTAATTAAAACTAGTAGCACAAATGAGCATTTTAAACACTTACATTCCTCCATGAATACCTTGAGAAAGATGAACCACACAAAGCAAATAATGAATCTACCACAAAACACACACATACAACTGCATTTACAACCCAGAATCACCTTCTAAAGAGGAGGGTAGGGTTGGCTGTTACAATGGTTGTTTTAGTTCCTGTGTCTTTCTCATGTCCATTGCTCACTGGAGGAAGATTACACCTGAAAAACAAAATGGAAATGAAATACAATGAGACTGTGGAGAAGATTTAAATTTGCACTGTTGGTCAAAATGTATGTTTTAGATTTTTTATTCAATAGATTTGCTGATTCAAGTATATTCTTGGTATTTTTTTATTTATTTAACTTTTTTTTTTTTTTTTTTTTACATAAAGTGTGATTGTGGTCTTGTAATTAGATTGTTTCATGCAAAAATTAAGCTCTGGGTGCACCACTGATTTGTTTTCATTCTGATGAATGTGATGATGAAGGTTCTACAATAGCAGCTGAGAAAATTTGTGCTGATTGTAATTCAAATCACTGGTTTGACTTCAAAGTGACTTATATGTCAGGCATAATGAAAACTTGATATTAATTATATAATTATAGATATGGTGAAGCTTCCAATAAAAATACATCTACAGTATGTCACAAAAGTGAGTACACCCCTCATATCTCTGCAAATAGTTAGTTATATTTTTTCATAGGACAACACTGCATAAATGACTCTTTGACACAATGAAAAGTAGTCAGTGTAAAGTTTGTATAGCAGTGTAAATTTATTGTCCCCTCAAAATAACTAAAAATACAGACAGTAATAGCTGAACCCCTGGCAACAAAAGTGAGTACACCCCTAAGTGAAAATGTGAAATGTCAATATTTTGTGTGGCCTCCATCATTTTCCAGCATGGCTTGAATTCTCTTGGCCATGGAGTTCACCAGAGCTTCACAGGTTGCCACTGGAATCCTCTTCCACTCCTCCATCACAACATCACAGAGGTGGTGGACATTTGACACCTTGTGCTCCTCCACCTTCCTTGTCAGGATGCCCCAGAGGTGTTCTATAGGGTTTAGGTCTGGAGACATGCTTGGCCAGTCCATCACCTTTACCCTCAGCCTCTTTAGCAAGCCAGTGGTCATCTTGGAGGTGTGTTTGGGATCATTATCATGCTGGAACACTGCTCAGGGACGGGATCATGCTCTGCTTCAGTATGTCACAGTACATGTTAGAATTCATGTTTCCCTCAATGAACTGTAGCTCCCCAATGCCAGCAGCACTCATGCAACCCCAGATCATAACACTCCCACCACCATGTTTGACGGTAGGCAAGACACACTTGTCTTTGTACTCCTCACCTGGTTGCCGCCACACACGCTTGACACCATCTGAACCAAATAGGTTTATCTTGGTCTCATCAGACCACAGGACATGGTTCCAGTAATCC
>JAAGKR010013752.1:0-13244 GCA_011419295.1 Clarias macrocephalus
GTATTTACATATACCAAAGAAAATGCGTTTGCATAAATAAATTACAGTACATATAGAGGGGTAACATCTGTATTTTACATTCAAGCACTGCAGGAGGCCCAGCTGTACAGTATATGGGTTTAATTTTATATACTTTTTGTTTAATTTTATTTTTTGAAGATTAATGTATTAAGTTGGGTATGGAATGAAGTCAAAGAGTTTTGGGAGCATATTTAGGGTTTAAACTATAAAAATATGCATTTGTAGGCTTTTTTTTTCCACATCCAAAATCCACAGTTTTTCACAACTCGCGTTGCTCTAGCAATGTAACCGCGCAAATTTTAGAGGTCGATTGGCGACCCTCATAACATGTTGTCTAAGGTTTCTGACTTTACTAACAGTGTCCCACTTTTCTTGTCTTCCTTCTCTTGTCCCCTTCTTTTTTCCTTCCTCTATCACATCAGTATACCTCAGATCTGATCAGGTTAGCTAGCGAGATTTTGCAAGTGCTTTATCAGAAGAAGAAGAAGATTAACTGGCAGGACCACACATTATTCCAATAAACAAATAAATCTAACGCCAGAACGTTTATCCCATTTCTTGACTTTGCAATTAAAGCCAATTTTGAAGCACACACTGTCTATTAGAAAATCTTACATCGGCTCCCAGTTGGGACTCTTTCCTAAGAGCTTTCCTACCTCTCGAAAAAAACATTATCAACCTAGAATCCATTTTTAATACCAAGATACACATTATCTATCTCACGCTGTAGCTGTCAGTGTTCAGACCTAGTGCACTGTACCCTTCTGCAGACTGGTTCACTTGTAAACTCATGGTCCTCAGCTATATCAGCTCATCCATAGGATTCAGAGTAGTTTATATATCAAATTAAACCTTAGGGAAAACAAAACAAAAAAACTTTCTATCCATACACTCCCCGAAGCCAGGTTCAATGGCGACGTGTCGCATAGTCTCAACTCTCACTCTCCCTATTAGCTGAGATCCGTCATCCACCGATTTCCATCAAACCCGTCACCCTGGCGGATTCCCAGCAGCCCCGCGAGCCCATGGCGTCCTCGGTGCGCTTCACCGTGACACCGACCAAAGCCGAGGACGTCCCAGGCCTGTCGGACGCGTCGCCCGACACCGGCTCACGCAACAGCGGTCGAGTGCGCTTCGGCTCACGAGAGAGCGTCAGCAACAGCGAGGACACGCCGGACCGAAGCCACCATGATCACGGTAAGGTTTTAAATTTTACTTGATGTCAGAAAGGGAAAAAAAAAACTGTGGCTGTGTTATGCTGTGTCACGTCCACGTGTCCTCTCACAGGGACCTGATACTGCAAATCAATATATATATATATATATATATATATATATATATATATATTTTTTTTTTTTTCTTCAATGGAACATTTCTCATCTGACACGAAGGCTCACTTTCCTTCCTGGTCTGAATGATATGAAAATTATGTAGAATTATGTCATGGGACAGTTTGGACTGTTGTCTTACACAGGGGTTCCCCACCACCATCTTTTGAAAGCATCCTGTACAATCATCCAAAACAGTCCTGAAGCTTGTATGGTGACTTCCGGTGGCCCAAAATATATGAATTATTCACTTATATTGTTGTTTACTCGAATTTGCCAGTATCTATAGCCTCTGTGTCGGGTCACAAACGGCCTGGAGCCTATCCCAGGACACTGCAGGCACAAAGCAGGGGAACACCCTAAATGGAGCGCCAGCTCAGCACTGAAGCACGGATACACTCTCACACCCAGTCGTATGCTTTGCTATGGGGAAATTTAATAGATATACCAGTTCAGACTGAAGGCAAGATTTTAACCCCCAACCGTAGAGGTGCAAATCGATGGTAATAAATCTGGGATGTGCACAATAAACATAAATAAACAAAAACAGCAAAACATCTAAGTTTCCTAGTGATTTCGAGTACCATGGATGCCATAGTCATCGTCACAGTAGTTCTGCTGGTTGGGTGAGAAAGACCCCATTCCTCTGTCTGCTGTTAATCAGACCAAAGACAGGCAACAAGATAAGCAGAGATTTAGATAAGCAAGCTTGTATCTGGTGTATTATTTTCAGTATGCAAGGCAGCCTAAGCAGGCTTAAGTGTGTTTATGGGTTCAAATAATTTGAACTCACAGGTTCACTCAGGAAATGTGATGGCTCTGGATGTCCGCAGCATGAGAATGTCGGAAATGGACGTCATTTCACTTGCATAAAGCTGCCGTGATCGGACATTAAAATGATTTATGTGTGTTATTCCGATTTGTGCACGATCGTACCCAAGTTTCAGCGCAAAAGTTTAAACAGCACAGCTGTTTTCCAGGCTGTTGGTCTGTTTGTTGTTGGAAAGAGGAAAGTTTTACAAATTAATGACTTTAACAAATAATTAATAAATAAATAAATAAATAAAAAATTATACTTTGAACTACCTGATGCATCTGTAAGAAAACTAGTTTAGCCTCAGTACAAAAAACAACACAAACACATTTACTGTTGTGCAACACACGGTGCAACCAGTTTTAAAAACCAAAATTCCGCTATCTGTAACTTATCCATGCCAGTCCCCCCCCCTTGTAAAACAGTAGTCATTTCAACATAGTTGTGGAGACAGGACGGAATGTTCAGTCACTTAAAACAGGAAGCTTACAAAAAAAAAAACTGGCACAGAATTCTGTAACATTTATGTTAGAGCATAACTAGAACAACACAGTTTGTTTCCACGCAACCAAATAATCTCTATTCATTTCCAAAAATAGATCATGTGTGAGTGCAGGAAAGAATTGCCGGGGTGACAGAGGGACGGAGGGACAGTCAGAAGAGGAGGAACGCTAGTATCATACAGTAGCTCTTCAGTGTTGTTAGTTCTAGATATGTGCAGTTTACAGTAAAATCGATTAATCTGTGAATGTTTTCAAAGGACCAAACCAAAGGACTTTGTTTTCTTATTTGGATAACACGTGTACAGATTTACTCCATAAAATTGATGTTTACACCGAATGATCAATCAAACCGCTTGTTGTTTTTTGGCCAACTAATTAGTAAAAATTAGTACTTGTGTAGAATGAATCAAAAGCTTCACAAAAGCAAGTTTCAGAAAACAAACAAACAAAAAAAAAGAGAGCATAGCCATAGAATGAATCAAAATCTTTCAAAGTTATCAGTAAGCATTCTCTTTAAAAGAAAAAGAAAAGTTTTTTTATATTAAAGCTTATTATTATTATTATTAGTAGTAGTAGTAGTAGTAGTAGTAGTAATATAAAATATATATATATCTGAACATTCCAAGCGACAATTCTCAAATTGCTCATGGTGTGTTTGTTTGTGTGTGTGTGTGTGTGTGTCCTGCGGTGGATTGGCACCCTGTCCAGGGTGTACCCTGCCTTGTGCCAAAGTTTCACAGGATAGGGTATAGGCTCCAGGCCCCACACGACCCTGTACATCAGACTGCAGTCCAAACCTGTCCTCTCCAGACCCTGATGCTTTTCCGATTAACTAAACAATGAATATATCAATACTCTAGCTTGTTTCCCCTTGAGGTGGGTGTGGTTATATGCGTCGCTCAACAAGGCCGATCAACACAATAGTTTGCCAGTGTGCGGAATAAACAGAAACAAAAGTGCAACACAGCATTTTTTATTTATTTATTTATTTTTATTATTGATGTCTTTTGTTTTCCACCATCCAGTCTTTTGGGGCTCAGCCTTACTTTACTTTGCAAAAGATCTGAGAATAAGACATTTAAAAAAAAATAATAATAATTTATTATTATTATTACTTCTGACAGATAAAGAATTCTGACAGATTCGGTGACAAAAGAAACAATTTTCCGACAACCTAGAGAGAACATTATGTACAAATGATTAAATGCAAAAGGCTACAAAAGACTCAAAGCACAAACAAAAGTGAATGCTGGGAATGTGCACTTGCACTTTGGAAAATATAACTATTTATCTACTCTGTGTTTGGACCAGTCCGTGATAGAGAGAGGATTAAAAAAAAAAATTCTTTCTTTCTTCGTTCTTTGGTGGTCAGAAGGACACGACCGGCATGTACCATACAGAACGGGTAAACAGATAAGAAAAGCTCAGTTTTTGTGTTTTCCTGCAAGCGTATCTGTCTCAGTTGTTTAACGGGTGATATTTATTTTGTGAGCATGCCGTATCTGTAATCAGAGAGCGTTTTCTCCACACCAGGCCTTGCAATTGCAGAAATAGAAGTTGTCTTCTCATGAAAGCCTGCTGACGAGAGCAACCACAGAAAATTTCCCCGCTCAAGTAATCTCTGGAGCTAATATAGGACAAATAAATGTCTTAATATTTTTTTTAAAAATGTGTGATCAATTCATGTACGCATAGAATTTAATAAATGCACAAATTATTGTTTTTTAATTGTTGTAGTATACTGACTAAAGAAGACTTAGGAACTAGTACAGATTGTCCCTGACTTACGAACGAGTTCCGTTCCGGGAGCATGGTCGCAAGTCGGATCTGTTCTTAAATCAAACAAAGTGATACACGAATATACAATGTTAAGCATACAAATCCACTTGTCTAAATCTATGTGCCCTTTCCACACACTACCATCATGTGGCCAAAAACTGTACATGCGCCTAAGGAAATAAATCCCGCGCCTTTAAATCGCGAGAGAAATCCCGGACGCCATTGTGTCTCAAAGCTGTTTTCCACTGTTTTGGACTGTGATGATAGAACCGTTTTCTATCATCGTGCTCCCGGACTGATTAATCGAAACGGGTGAGGCTGACCCATTTCTCGGTGGTCCATTCGTATCTGTGAAAATTCATAACTCGAATGTTTGTAAGTTAGGGACTACCTGGTTTGGATTTTATGACAATAATATTAAGGAGTCTGTATAAAACCATGCCATCGGTGTTAGCTAAAATGAGTAGCTCCATAAGTAATGAATAAGTCTAAATCTAAATCTGACTCACTGATGAAAACTCTTCAGTAATTTATTAGGAATTCCTTTTTAAAGGATATTAACGCAGACCGTTTTTTCCCCCCCTCACATATCCACATGGATTTCCACAGATGTTTGCTTTCATGACACACAAAAAGGCGCAGCTGTGAGTTGAATTATTAGAAAGAAAGCCGTTTGTCCCCAGAGGATTTTGATATTTGCTTCATGTGGTATATGTGTGTAAGGAGTGTCGCTGATTCAGGGTGTGTGTGGGAAGGGAAGTGAGAGTAATAATGCTGACACAGTCACTGAGCCTGGTGAAACAAAGTGTGACAGTTCAGCTACTGCCGTACCTCTGTCTCTCTCAAACACCCTCACACCCAGAAACATATCTCACAGTCATACTGAGAAATCTGTATTGTAGGTGTTTCATATCACACGTTTATGATCCATATCTCTCTACTACTTCTGTTTTTCACTCAGATGGAAATTCAAAGATCTCCAATGTGTACATCAACAACAGTCATACCATTGACGACGATGATTTCTACGACCGAAACCTGGCTCTGTTCGAGGTTTGTGCCACATCACATTTTAACGACAGCCAAGCACCAAGGTCTCTGTATATTACCAGAATCTATATTCATCAGTAAATTATTATTATTATTTTTTTTTTTCAAATGTCTTATTCTCAGATCTTTTGCATGGTTAATATTAACACACTCAATGATTTAATGTGTACATGTTATAATTCCTACAGTAAGTAATTGTGGATATGGTGAAGTTTTCTAAAAGATGTTTATTCAGTAGCTTTGGAAGGAGTCTCCAGTGTTAGTGCTTTATAAGGGTTTTTATTTTTTTTAAAGAAACTTCAAGAGAGAAAATTCAATTTAAATTTAAAATGGATACTTAGTCATGACATGTCCATTTTGAGATGCTAAAATGATCTCCACTTTGTGTCAGACACGCCGCCTTCTCATTGATTATTTTCCCATAACCGCATGCCCTGTCATGATTATTCCTTCATTGTGGAAGACAGTGTGGCTATAAAAAAAAAGAGTGTGTTAAATAAATCAATACTGGGTGTCCGAGTGGTACAGTGGTAAAGTGCTCGCCCTATCATCCGGAGATCACGAGTTTGATTCCCGGATGATGCTGTAACCTCTCGTAGCCGGAGGCCTAGAGAGAGCTGATTGGCCCGAGCTCTCTCAGAGGGGAGGGATGAGTGTTCCCACATTAATCACGGCTCTACAGCCAATCAGGGGTGTCTGTGAGCTCACGTAAGCGGAAGGAGCGGATAGCGCTGTCCTCCGAGTGTGTTACGCCGCCCCCAATGGTTCGTGAGCGAGCAGTTTGAAAAGATGCGGTCGGCTGTCGTCACGTGGTTCGGAGGAAACACGTGATAGTCTTCAGCCCTCCCGACTGAGTGGTAATTTTTGAGTTTTGAAAAAAGTTTAATGTGTTATTAAATAGGCCATTCCTTATAACATTGGTTTTCTCACTTAAGAATCGAGCACAGCATTTAAACAATGCAAACTAATTACAAATACAAGTGTTTACAATATACACTTAGCTTAAAATTGAGCAAAAACACGTTTTACCGAGCAGCATGCATCGTTATGTCATCTGCCATAATTATTATTTCTAAACAAACTAAATGATTCACTCCTACCACACGGGATGACAAAATGTAAATACAGTATGTCTGCTACATATGAACATCCGAGTTACAAACATGCGTTTGCACATATGTCTAGCGAACATTACCACAAAGTAAAAGCGGCAAGAAATAACGATGGGGGGAAAAAAGCTAAAGTAATTGAGAGAATGGAGCGAGGAAAAGATGGAAGTCATTGTTCGTTCTTTTAACATGAATCATTCAACCATTGTCATGATTCTAAAGAACACTGTACTGTAATATACTGTATACAGCTAATTATGTTTGTATCCTAGTACCTAGACAATGTTTGTTGGACCTACAAACAAATCGGACGTATGAGCAAGCTCTCGGAACGGAACTTATTCATATGTAGGGGATTTACTATAGTTCAGAGTGTGGGATTGTAGGATTATAAACAAACCCTGACTTTTTCCACTACAAATCAGAAAGACATTGCGCACATGGATTTAAAGGGGACATTCCAATACCATTATGACCTAATTTTAGTAAAGGGTGAATTTTATGTTTAGACCACCAAAATATATAATGTCACTCAATGTGATGTTGCTCAGTATAGTGCCACACAGAAAGTTATTAACCACTTTTTTTGGCATAAGTTTAAGGTATCATTATGGCTGACCTGTTTAAGATATCAAAAATCCCTTTGCAATTTTGCATCATCAATGTCTTAAGATCACATTGTTCTTGTTTGTTGGCCATCGTATAAATCCACTAGGAGGAGTATATCAAAATGCATTGGTTGCGTTTTGCAAACGACCCAAAATACCTCAATTCCTGTTGAGTTGAGACTAGGACATCCAATGTGAAAATTGTTCGGCTCAATGAGCTCTAAATTTGTCCCGGGTTTCGTGTGCATATGTGTGTATGAGCTATAGCACTGGTGTGTGTGTGTGTGTGTGTGTGTGTACTGTACACAACCTCCTAATACAGTGAGCGCTTTCTTGAGTGCTTATTGATTCAGCTGTAAATAAAGAACATTTCATATCTGACCCTTTAAATGTGAACATTTTGCGATCTTAATCCAGCTCTTTGTTGTGAGCTGACACCTCCAAATAGTTTGTAAACTCCATTAATACATTTGACAGAATTCATTAGCGCAGGATGGTTATTGATTTGTGTCTTTATGGAGCAAGTGGGTTTTTTTTTCCCCCGCCACATTTAAAGGCCATTAGGTAAGTGCTGGTGAGCACTGAGGATTTCTGGTTGCTCATGGCTCTGAGCCAAAGTGTAGCTGCATTTAGTGAGAAGCATTTAGCGACAAGGCAATAGAGTGATGTGCCTCTCTCTCTCTATCCAGGAAGAGATGGACACACGACCAAAGGTTTCCTCCCTTCTTTCGCGCCTGGTCAACTACACCAACATTACACAGGGTGCCCGAGAGCACGAGGAGGCCGAAAGCATCGGAGAGAAACGCAAACCTAGCAAGGTATTCCACTCGTCTCGTCCATACAAAAACAAATTTCTACATACTCCTATTTCTACACACATAACCTGATGATTCCTGGGATTTTAAGCCTGCCTGTACTTTGTCACGCTCAGGAGTGCATGAACGATAAATCTAGTCATACAAAAACTTGGTGCTTGTTTTGTTTCCTGTAAACAAACCAAAATACAGTTCACAATTTAGCTCAAATGTAGATGATTCTTTTTAGCTTATTTATCATGTGGATGAATGCAATTTTTTATTCCCGAACAAAGAACTTTATTTTGGGATTACACATAGCCTTGAAAAAAAAAAGAAAAAAAGTTAACATTATGTTAGGGAGCTAAATGGTTATCAGCATAGCGGGGATTTAAATACATTACCTAATATAATGTAACTCAAAAAGAGCTGATTAAGTGAATGTATCTTTACTTCGTACCCCATCCGAGGACCTCACCAGAATAGGCACTGGTGTTAAGTGAAAAACTCCTGGAACTCAGTCAGGCTTCCAGATCATCCTAAATGTATTCATTGGCGTTAAGGTCAGTGCTCGGGTCAGTCAATTTCCTCCACGTCAACTCCAGCAAACTGTGTGTTCATGGACCTTGATTTGTGCACATACTGTATATGTGTGAAGGTTAGGGGAAGACATACTTCCTGTAAGTGAGTGCAAAAGAACGGTACAAAGCCAGATCCTTATTGATTTTTTTTTCTTTTAACAAATGTTTTCTTCGTATGTGTAAATTCCCTGTAGCTCATGCAACATAATCTAGCTGATATTAGAGCATTTCTATTAGATGATTAATTAGTAGGGATGGGAATCACCAGGGATGACCCGATACGATATTATCATGATATCTAGGTGCAGATGCGATCTGTATTGCGATACTGTTAGAATCATGATTTTATAAATATGCTGATTCAATATATAATTTTTTAAGATTTTGCTACAATCTTATACTATACATATAATAAAACTGTAAAATGATCTCCGGGATTTACATAGGTGTATTTGGCCCGAGCTTGAGGTAAAATTTAGACTTTGTTTCATCACAATCAGCCTACGGAAAGAGAAGATATGCTACATATATCGTTAAAAAATCTACCTTGAAAAAAATCAGTACTTCATTTCAAAATTCAACAGATGGCGTACATTTTTTAAAAACGCGGTTATAAGTGAGCAATTAAATTCCATGCAAACAGAGTCATGGGCACATCTAGTTCAAAATAAACAAGACATGGGACACTGTCCTGCCTGCCAGTGTGTGAATAGTTTAGAGAGCACCACCAGTAGGAGTACAGAGAAACTGCAACATTTTACCACTTAGGAATCAAATATTTTCAAAATTGAATTTCAAAAGTGAAACATGAATCGTAAGTCTCGTATGTATGTGTATGTATGACTCCACAGTCTCCACAGATGGGCACGTTCATGGGTGTATACCTACCTTGCCTGCAAAACATATTTGGCGTCATATTGTTCCTCCGTCTCACTTGGGTCGTGGGCACGGCCGGGGTCCTGCAGGCGCTGTGTATCGTCTTCATGTGCTGCTGCTGCGTAAGTTAAAGAAGGAATGCAGAGCTATACTTATTTTCTAGTTTAAGTGTGGGGGGGGCGTTTAGGTACTCAGTGTCCAAAAATAACACACAAGTTGCTTATTAACTCGCCACTAATCTCTCTCCCTTACCCCTTTCTCTTTTAGACCCTGCTGACTGCTATCTCAATGAGTGCTATTGCCACTAATGGGGTAGTACCAGGTACGTATGTCTCTCCCAATACTTAATCATACCTCATGTTATGTACTTATAAATAAAACATGTATTCTGTTAATGTAATGTAGGGATAGTCTTGGAATAAATGGCTTGCATGTTGATTTTTTATTTTTTTTATCATCACACTTTTTTTTTAAAGAGTTGGATGATCTACTTGATTAAAAAAAATAAAAATCTTGGGGTCTTTGATTTAGAGAAATATCTCTAGCTATGCTCCAGGTTCTCTCTGTGATGGACAGCTGTTGAAGCCCAGGACAGATTATTTTGATTTAGTAACTTTATTTATTTATTTTTTTGCCTCACTAAGACATTATTCTGCCTTGGTGTCTTTATTTTTACTTACTACCTTATTACTTTTAAATTATTGCATTTTTATATTAACCTACAGCGTCATTATGCTTTTTAAGTAAGACTTCTTACTAAATCAAACTAATGACATGGCAATAAAAAAAACAAATTCAGACATAGTAGGTCAAAATGGCATCAAACTATTGAGTCAAACATCGATATAATAAGCATCGATATCAAAATAATTACTTAGTATGTCATAATAACAAATAAATAACTGAAGAGGTACATTTTCTGAGGAACATGAGTGATGCACATTATTACAATGTTTCCATTATTTCTCTGAAAAGCATCATGATTACCATGTCGCTAGCATGATGCTAATATGATTAGCATGTCGCTAGCATGATGCTAATATGATTAGCATGTCGCTAGCATGATGCTACTATGATTAGCATGTCGCTAGCATGATGCTACTATGATTAGCATGTCGCTAACATGATGCTACTATGATTAGCATGTCGCTAGCATGATGCTACTATGATTAGCATCATGCTAGTATAATGCTATAATCATATTAGCATCATGCTAGTATAATGCTAACTATATTAGCATGTTGCAATCCCACCCCCATGGCTTTATGACAATGGGATCCACAGTTTCAAAGTTCCTATGGAAGTTACCTCAGCAGGGAATGCAACTGTGAGCACTTCCTCTTTCAATGGGGAGGACCTTCACCATTATATGTCAATGGGGCAAATTTGTGCACTTCGTTCACCCCAGGGGTACTTGTATCCTTTTGTTCTGACGTAGCCTGCAAGCCTTTTCAAATGTGGTAAATTTTTATATTTCTATAAAATTCTTATACAAAATAGATATTAAAGAAATATTATTTAATAAAATTATTATAAAAAACATTCTAAACATATAAAATCATATATAAAATAAATTATAGATTTTTACCAAGTTCTTGCTCTGCGCTAAATTTCGTCAAAATTGGTCTCAATTTTAAGTTTATAGGATTTTTTGGCCGCTTTTTTTTCCCCCTCAAGTTATTCGGGAAAGGGGTGCTGTGATTTTTTTTTTTTAAGGGTAATAAAAAGAAAAATGCAAGCAATACTAATAATATTAATAATAACTTTGTCAGTGGATTAGAGCAATATAAAGTCAAACTGACAAAATAATGACTAAGGAAGGTATAAAAAAAACGCAGTATTTGGGGGGGAAAAAATCACAGCTTGCAGCTGTCATCTTGTTGGGTTATTCTAAATAATAATCAAAGTGTTCGACAAATCATAAATCTATTGTTTTGCTTACCAGGCAATTGCCCAAATTAGCAGGTTTATGCCTCCAACTATCTGCCAAAAAAATTAAATTTCTTTATGTGCATCTGCCAAACACTGACACATTCACGCCATCCTCACGGTCATGCATTCTGGCTGTAAGCTGTGATCAAAATGGCTGAAGCCTCTGAATAGTATGTAGTATGAAAACTGGGCATGTAGCCAAAAATATCTCTTAGAACATCCAACATGTACAGTATCTGCCTAACAGCGAATACTTTTTGCAATATAGTATGAAATTGCAGCCTTTTGCGATTTTTGTGATTAATCGTGCAGCGTTAGTTTCACCCTTTTACCTTGATAGCACATCATAACACTTTTAGATTATTTACAGTAGACAACTAACGTAGATATACTAATTTCCTTTTCTCTGTCTGTCTCGTCTTTGTTCCTCTGTCTCTGTGTCTCTTGTCTTCCTTTAGCTGGGGGTTCATATTTTATGATCTCACGCTCGTTGGGCCCAGAGTTTGGAGGTGCGGTCGGTTTGTGTTTTTACCTCGGCACCACCTTCGCTGGGTCCATGTACATCCTCGGAGCCATCGAGATCTTGCTGGTGCGACTGTTTGTTGTTGTCTTTTTTTCTTTCCCCCTCACACTGCTCATCATTTCAGAATAACATTCTGAAGACTAGCGATTAGTGCTTAACGTACAGTAGCACATTCACGTTATGACTATGTGCCGATATTTAGTGTACAGCACAGGATTGTTCAAAATCTGTCCAAAATAAAGCATGTGTATGAGTAGTTCTCTGAAAGTCATGCTTTAGGTCTTTTCCTTTTAAGTCTGAATGGATTCGATTTAGTATAGAATATCAGAAAGGCAATGTAACCATAGTTACTGTGATACGAAACTAATATTGGCACATGTCTAATAATGAATCATTTAATTATGTACTGAACTTTTACTTTCTATCTATCACACCTTGTAATTATGAACTATGTTTATACTCGTCACTCTCTCTTCTTTATTTTTTCCCCTTGTTCTTCTCTCCTAGATGTATATCGCTCCATCAGCTGCCATCTTTTACTCCCATGAGCCAGAGGGTGAAGCGGCAGCTATGCTCAACAACATGCGTGTCTACGGCTCCGTTTTCTTGCTGCTGATGTCACTTCTGGTGTTTGTGGGGGTCAAATACGTGAACAAGTTGGCGTCGCTGTTTCTGGCCTGCGTCATCATTTCCATCCTCTCGATCTACGTCGGAGCTCTGGTCTCCGCCTTCAGTCCACCTTCCTTCCCGTGAGTCCAAGCCGACAGGGATATGATGATAATCTGTGATGCGATGATGTCTTGTGATATCAAAGTATAATAGTGCCACGGAAGTTACAGTGTTGATGGAAAATTTTAAGAATATACAATGTTAAGCATACCAATTCACTTGATTACACCCAAAAACCATAATTGCACCTTAGATGATGAATCTCAAATGTGAACCAGTGTTGTCTTTGCACCTTCAAACCGCGAGGGGGAATCCCGTCTCCTAGCTGTTTTCCACTGTATGAATGAATTTGTTGAGGATTTTCCGAAATTAGGATTTTCCTGTGTGGCCGACTCAGTTCTCCCTCACCCCCACACACACATACAATCTACCCGACTTTAGACATTTTATACATTTCACATACACACTGAAAATATTGTATATCATTGTAAATATTGGTATCTGTTGCACTGAAGTGTTCATCTTCTTGTACAATACACGTGAGCTACTTCAGTGATTAAACCAGAAGTAGAACCGCGGTCCGTTTGTATCTGTATTGTATTTGTAACTCGAATTTCCGTAAGTCGGGGACTTACTGTGCACTCATGAAGAGAATGC
>JAAGKR010013754.1:0-13240 GCA_011419295.1 Clarias macrocephalus
TCTCTCTCTCTCTCTCTCTCTCTCTCTCTCTCTCTCTCTCTCTCTCTCTCCCTCTCTCTCTCTCTGTCTCTCTCTCTCTGTCTGTCTCTCTCTCTGTCTCTCTCTCTCTCTCTCTCTGTCTCTCTGTCTCTCTCTCTCTCTCTCTCTGTCTCTCTCTCTCTGTCTCTCTCTCTCTCTCTCTCTCTCTCTCTCTGTCTTTCTCTCTCTGTCTCTCTCTCTGTCTGTCTCTCTCTCTGTCTGTCTCTCTCACACACACCCTCTTTCTGTGTCTGTCTGTGTTTCTGTTTCACTTTATATATTTGTCTTTCTCTCTCATTCTGTTCCTCTCTCACATCCTCTTTAAATTATTTTTAAATTATTAATCCTTTAAATTATTTTTACATTTCTCAACAAGGATCATCCATTCATCCACTGAGTTATCAATTTACCTTTTATTCATTCATTTATTTCTTCACTCACCCTTTATCCTGTAAATTTACACATCATTCATTCATCCACACATCTATACATTTATCACTCCATCTGTCATCCACCCATCCATCTATTAATCCATTTGCCTGTGCATTATCCAATCCATCCATCCATCTTTACTATATTTAATGTATTTTCTTAAATATTCCCATCCTTTGTATTACTTTATGTAAACATCTGTTCATTCATTGTCGCCTCGCTCTTCACTATTGCTTTCTTTTTTCCCTCCTTTTTACAATCTCAAATTCATGTATTTCTCCATCCATCTATCCATCTATTTTTGAATCCATTTGTTTATCTGTTTCTCCATCCATCCGTTCTTTCATTTCCTCATTCCTGCTATTGTGTCACTGAACAAACCTCTCACTGCGTTTCTCTGGCTGTATCTGTGTAAGTGGATTATAAATCAGATTCAGCAGTTTAGCACACACACACACACACACACACACACACACACACACACACACACACACACACACACACACACACACACCTCCTCCAGCGATGACCATGTTGACCCGGCGTGTTTCTCTAATGGAGAGTCTGGCCCGTGTCCACCGCTGCGAGGGTTCAGATCCGCGTCCTGATCCATGGCTGCACACTTCTCCTGCGCCCTCACACACAACATCGCCGACACTAATTATCACCCACAAGTGCAGCTGATAAAAGCTTTCCTCTTCTGCTCTGTGTGTGTGTGTGTGTGTGTGTGTGTGTGTGTGTGTGTTATCTCATGTATCATCTCTGAGTGATACTCATTCATCCCACAGTGCATGTAAATTCTGGATCGTGATTGGTTAGAAGGAGTTGATTAGTTTTCTGTGAGAGCAGCTCTGACACGATGTTTTAATACATTATCGTTTCCATAGTAACAGCTCGCTCACAGGATCCTGTCCAATTGATAGTTGTTAATAGAATGAAGGAGATGTTTACATGAGGAAGGAGTCTCCAGTGTCAGCGGTAAAGCTGTGCGTCTTCCCGAATTTCCGGGTTGTTTACTCCTCCTGCCGTTCCTCGGGATCACGTCTCCATCACTCGGTATTTCACTCCTGCAGAATGACATTTATTTCTTACATAATGAGGATCAGAGGTCCAGACAGATCGTACTTACAATATCTCAGATTTCATGATTATCCCTCCATCATTCCCGCTGATGCGCTTTAGCGACATTAGCACATTTCTGAAAATAAAAGCGCCCATCAGGCGCTGGGTTTTATTTACAGATCGTCCGTACGAGCCAAGAAAGATAATGAGTCATTTCAGAGGCGACGGATGCTGGCAGAGCTAAATGTTGATACTGAAACCGGTGTGACAGTGTGTGTGTGTGTGTGTGTGTGTGTGTGTGTGTGTGTGTGTGTGTGTGTGTGTGAGAGAGGATCTATGCTATCAGCCATGTCCTATCCATCCTCAATAACATATAAGATTAACTTTTACAGCTTTTAATGAATGAAGCACTAACAGAGTTCACATAGAATAACGACACTAATGACTGCAGGTCACACAGCAGGAACACTTTACATGATAGAATCTCTAATTTCAATCTCAGATATGATTTATTTCTACATTAAACCTCTACGCTATCTCCGCTATCTCCACTAGGCCTTAATTTATTAATATTTTTTTGCATATGGAAGATAAAAATGCATTATTTATGTTAGAATATACGACCAAATCTGGTTGAAAAATTCACTAATTAAAGCGGAAGCATCCTGCACCATAAAAGCAGGGTTTATTACATCACGCGTAGTGTTGTGTACCGTGTAGAACGAGACTGGATTCTCTCAGAATTGATAGATGTGCTGGGATTTAGTACCCAGCATGCATTGCAAAAATATATCATAGAATTATTAGGAATCAAATTTTGCATATAATAAATATCTCAGTGGTGTGAGCTACTGTAATGTTGGTGGTGAGTCACGCAAACTGTTTTGGATCTTTGTGATCTTCAAAGCCAGTCTAAAATTCTTGATATACACTCGTGCATTTCTGATATTGTATTAATGCACAAGATTTAAAAAGGAAAAGAAATGATTTAGGCCATTGTTCTGTCCCTTGAACAATGTCATACGGGTATAGTACAGTGCATGATGAAAAGTCTTGTTTATTTTCAATATTATTAAGAAAAAAAAATTATTGCCTTTTTTAATTCCAGATTTTTAAATCCAGATAACCATCATGAAATTACTGTAACATTCTCATCAGTGGCTCGCTGCTTTATTTTAAAGCTTTCTGAGTTGCATGTGTTGCTGAGATTGAGATTGAAGTTCTATTTTATTAAAAATTTTATTAGCTGCTGATTTCTTTTTATACACACTAATAAACACACAAGTGCTTTAGGTTTGAGGTTTTTTGGGCTTTCATGCTTTTTGAATGTCTGATTCAGAGAGCTGTCACAGTGTCATGCGCACTCAACGCGACCGGCACTAGGACCCGGAAGTAGTACGATCGCGATTCAGGAAGTATAAAAGGAAACAAGATGGCGCCGCACATCACTCAGTCATTGAGTTTTCCAATGCCGTCTCCGACGCTATTTCTCCAATTTCGTGAGTACTCACCATTTTGTGCCATTTTCCTGATTGAGTGTGTGTTGTTAGAACGCGGGTTTAATTGTGTAAACTCTTGCTCTCTGTGTGAGAGAGTTCTAAGAATAAATCGTGTGGTTATCCTGCCTGCTCGCGCTGCTTCCGCGTTTGGGTTTATCCTCCACGCTACACGGGCAAACTGCTAGTCTTCTGATTCGCCTCCGGTTGTCCCGTGACAGAATGACTGAGTCCGCAGTAAACCCAGCGGATTACAATCACCTCTGCGATGTGGTGAAAGGACATGCTAAGCTGATTGAGCAGCTGCGCGGTGAGGTTTCAGCTCTCCGTGCTAGCGTCCAAGACATCGCAGCCTTGCGCCGCGAGGTCGCGGAGTTGCGGCAGGAGAGCACGCCGCTCCGTGAGGCGGCTTCTCGGCCGGCTAGGCCGTCGCCCGTCGCGGTGGCGGCTGTGCCGCCACTCCCTCCCCCCTCCGATGTGTAATTAGCTTTACCGGACAAATGGGACTCCACAGATGGGAAGTGTAATGTTTTTTTAACCACACTGGATCTTGTGTTTGAGTTTAATTCCACCAGATACTCCACAGACCGGTTGCGCATTGCCCTTCTCGTCTCGTTGCTGTCAGGGCAGGCAGCTGAGTGGGCCACGGCAGTTCTTCGCTCCGATTCGGACACAGCACATGCATATAGTGAGTTCACCCGTCAACTAAAACTCACTTTTGAACATCCTGGTGCCGAGGTGGAGACCGACTCAAAGTTATACCATCTGCGGCAGGGAGAATTGTCTGTGAGCCGCTACACGGCAGATTTCAGGATCCTCGCCATCCAAACCACCTGGGGAGACAACGCCCTCCGGACGGCCTACTACGAGGGACTGGCTTCCCATATAAAGGACGCACTCGCAGGACGAGAGCTTCCCACTACTTTGGAGGGGCTGATCCAACTCGCCCTCCGAATAGACCAACGACTGCTCTCTCGTCCGAGGCCAGCTCCCTGGACCCTGCCACCTGCCACTTCATCACCATCTCCGACCACGCCATGACTCTCCACTTTCCTCGCCTACAATCCAGTCCCTGAAGCACGCCCCTTTTCCACTGCCATCACCACCAGACCTGTCGGATCTCCACCCTATTGTGGGTCAGCGTCGCATCACAGAGCTATCTGCCCTCTTCGCCCGGGAAGATGCTCAGGCCCGGTGAGTAAGGAGGGCGACTCGCCGGGTTCCCTCCACCTCTCTGCCACCACTACCAACATTTCCCGTCTCACGGTGCAAGTACACCTCCAGTTTGGCCACAAACAGGTCAGAAGTACGGCGTTCATCGACTCCGGTGCCGCTGGCAACTTCATTGACTCTTCTTATGCCAAAGAACTGGGAGTGGAACTCGAGGCATTATCCCAGCCCGTTTGGATTACATCTGTCGATGGTCGGCCCCTTTCATCCAGCCCTATCATCACCCAGACCCAACCAATCATGTTAATCATCGACCTGCACCAAGAGCAGATCCGGTTTCACCTCACCCCCATTTCATCTCCCCCCCTCATCCTCGGGCACCCTTGGCTACTGCAACATGACCCGTGTCTTATGGACACAAAACCGGATCCTCCAATGGGGCCCGGCCTGCACCGAACTTTGCCTACGGGCCTCTGCTGGAACATGCTCTAGGGAGTCCGAGGCCCCCGAAGTCGACATCAACGCCATCCCCGTCGCCTACCGAGACCTGGCTGAAGTGTTCTGCAAGAGACGGTCCACTCACCTTCCTTCTCATCGCCCCTACGACCTGGCGATTGACCTTCAGCCGAGTTCTGTTCCTCCCCGCGGCCACCTCTACTCGCTCTCTGCCACCGAGACGCAGGCCATGGAGAAGTATGTCACCGACGCCCTCCGCAACAGCACCATCCGGCCCTCCTCCTCACCTGCCGCCGCAGGGTTCTTCTTTGTTAAGAAAAAAGGTAACGACCTACGCCCATGTGTCGACTATCGGGGGCTCAACAATATCACCATCAAAAATTTTCACCCATTGCCTCTTACCAACTCTGCCCTGGACGCCCTCTCTGGCGCCACCATTTTCACAAAGTTGGACCTACGGAGCGCCTACAACTTGGTGCGCATCAGAGAGGGCGATGAGTCGAAGACGGCTTTCATCACCCCAACAGGACACTATGAAAGCCTGGTAATACCTTTCGGACTCTGTAACGCCCCCGCCGCCATTTCAGCAGTTTATTAACGACGTCCTCCGAGATATGTTAGGCCGGTGGGTTTTTTGTCTACTTAGACGACATCCTCATATACTCCCGTACCGTTGATGAACATGTGCAACACGTCAGGGCAGTCCTCAAGAGATTGCTTGCCCATCAACTGTATTGTAAGTTGGAGAAGTGCGCCTTTCACAAGCGCTCCACCACGTTCCTGGGTTTCGTCATCTCGCCCCAGGGTGTGGCCATGGACCCGCAGAAACTGGAAGTTGTGCGTCATTGGCCCCTACCCAAGACCCTCAAGCAACTTCAACGGTTTCTCGGGTTTGCGAACTTCTACCGTCGCTTTATCCGGGGCTACAGTACAGTTGCAGCACCTTTAACTGCCCTGACACGACCATCATCTCACCCCTTCATCCTCAACTCTACCGCCATCTCTGCCTTTCAGGAACTGTGTCATCGCTTCACCACCGCACCAATCCTCCTCCATCCAGATGCAAGTAAGCCATTTGTGGAGGTGGACGCTTCGGATGTGGGCGCCGGAGCCGTTCTCTCCCAACGAGGTCCAGACCAGAAGCTACATCCTTGTAGTTTCTTCTCCAGGAAATTTAACCCCACTCAGCAGCGATACGGGGTAGGGGAACGCGAGCTGCTGGCCATAAAGTGGGCCCTGAAGGAATGGCGACACTGGCTCCAGGGCACCAGAGAGCCGTTCATCATCTGGACTGACCATCAAAACCTAATCACCATCCGGAATCTAAGACAGCTCAACCCAAGACAGGCGCGGTGGGCTCTTTTCTTCGAGCACTACAATTTCCATCTGTCATACCGCCCGGGGTCCAAGAACACCAAAGCCGACACCCTCTCTCGACAATATGAAGAGGACGTTCCCCGTGCAGACCCAGCGCCTGTCCTCCCACCATCCAAGATAATTGCACCTCTCCGCTGGGATTTGGAAACAAGGGTTCGCCAGGCACAGGCTGCGGAAATGGAACCAGCAGGAGTGCCGCCTGGACGACTCTATGTGCCTCGTGACATCAGGACGGAGGTCCTTCAATGGAGCCACTCATCCCCCCTCTCCGGGGAATTCGTCCAGGCATGCCCAGTGTGTGCCAGGGCTAAAGACATCAACCAGCCAAAACCAGGGGAACTTCAACCACTCCCGGTTCCCCGTCGGCCCTGGACACACAGTGCCGTTGACTTCATCACGTGCCTGCCGGTCTCTGAAGAGAAGGATACCATCATGACCATCGTCGACCGATTCTCCAAAGCCGTGCACTTGGTGGCCCTCGCCGGACTCCCGTCAGCTAAAACCACAGCCGAGCTGATATTAGAGCATGTAGTCCGCTTGCATGGGTTCCCAAAGGACATCGTCTCGGACAGAGGGCCCCAGTTTACTGCTCGATTCTGGAAGGCCTTCTGCCGTCTGATCAACTCCACCTGTAGTCTCTCATCAGGATACCACCCTCAGACTAATGGTCAGACGTAACGGGCCAACCAACAACTGGAGCGCTATCTGAGATGCTTCGCCGCCGATCGTCAGCGCTCCTGGACCCGCTACCTCATCTGGGCTGAACTCTCCCACAATCTCCATGTTTCGTCCGCCACCGAGTTAAGTCCATTTGAGGTATGCCACGGTTTCCAACCTTCGATGTTCAACCACCAAGAACCGGAGGTTGATGTGCCGTCGGCCCAACGCTTGGTCCGTAGGTGTCGGCGGCTGTGGGACCAAGCAAGAGCAGCCATCCATCGTGCCAACACTCGCTACACCACTCAACATCGCCGTCGACACCCTCCGGGACGGTTGTACAATGTAGGTGACAAGGTCTGGCTATCAACAAAGAATCTGCATCTTCACACAGAATCCCGTAAACTTTCACCCAGGTTCATCGGCCCTTACCGCGTCACCCTCCGGATCAACCCTGTCACCTACCGGCTCCAGCTGCCTGCGGTGCTCCGAACCCACCCGGTATTCCACACCTCTCAGCTCAAACCCTTTATCACTTCACCTTACACTCATTGATGCAGTGTAATTAATCACTCAATCCAAGCTAATGTATTTAAAATAAAGAAAAGGACTAATATGTGTAGTGTATGTTTGAATGATAAAATCTAAAAGTTACAATAGATACAATAAATACTGCTTAAATTGATGCCACATACTAAATCCATCAGCATATTGCAATTAAAGTCAGAATTTCCAGTCAAGCAACAATATGTCAGGGTTTTTATTATTTTTTTTAAGATTCCAATGTCTAGGCCTATCAGACAATGAATACTCCCCGTCCATCACTTCTCTGGCAGTTTCTTACATGGGCAGGTTGCCAGCTTGACACCTGATTGTGTCTGAAAGATCTTGTTCATGTGCCCAGTAGTGGCAGCCTGGCGGTGGTGCTGTGGCTCAAACCAAGGACCCTTCAATCATCAGTCCACCACTTTAGGCACCAGGCTACCCCTGCCATAAAAAAAAAAAAATAATTTATTGTATTAAATAGACTTTTTGAAAGTTCACAACACCATGACCAGTTTTTAAAGATGTTGTTGTTGGTCTTTCGGCTCCGCCCATCCTGGGGTCGCTACTTGGCAACAACTTGGCACAGGTTTTATGCCACATGATTTTACATTTATGTTTATATTTTTTTCATTAGACATCTGAGCAGTTGAGAGTTAAGTCTCCAGTCCATTGTCCACTGAACTACCTACGTATAACCCTAAAGGATGCCCTTCCTGATGCAACCCCCCCATTTCATGTGGGATTGGGACAGGCACTGCATCCAGGGCCTGGGGTGAGGACATTGGCCTGGTCATTTCACTCTATGAGATTATAATAATAAAATAAATAAAGCTTGGCCATCATATATATACATTTTGAGTACACATATAGAATTACGTATGCTTAATAAACTTATTGTATATATTTGTTATTGCAATATTATAATAAGAAACAAAACTCAAAGATATATAATTATATTTAGACTTTTTGTTTGTATTATATTTTATAATTGTTTAAATATACTTGAACAAATAAATACTACTAATAATAAAATAAATACAAATGCATTATTATTATTATTATTATTATTATTATTATTATTATTATTAATTACTCTAACACCATATATTATAAATGATCTCGTACAACTTGCTCTGGGTGATTTCTGGTTGTTAATTGAAGAACGCGACGGAATGCGACAGCCCTCATCACTGTATCAATACGCCTTCACTGAAAGGAATGAGGATTTTAATTAGAATCGACAGCCGTTTGAGACTCATGCTTTTATTTTTCCAAATTGAGCAACTTGGCTGTGGAATGTAATAGATTTTAAATGTTAAGTAGACCTAAGTGACTATTTCCATCCTCATTCTCTGTGAATGAATAGCTACCAGTGTTAATAAACAACACGGATTCAATCTGTGCACACTGACCACACCGAGGTTTATTCCCGCTGTTAATGACATCACTCCTGAGCGCTTGTCTCTCCAGCAGCAGTTCTGCTCTTTTAGCTGATTACTTAGTCTAGGAAAATGCGTTGCTGATAGACCAGCTTCCTTTTTTGTGCCTAATTGTGAAGAAATATGAGCAACAATGTGCCATATTAGTCGGCCTAATTAGGGAAAGGAGAATGGGGCAATCGGTTTAGTCTTTATAAGGCTTCATTTGAGAAAAAGTGGAGGAAAATTTCACCCAGTGGACACAAGCCGAGTTTAAATCAGGCTTCCGGCAGGAGAGTTTTTTTTCTTTTCCCCTTTCCCCGCACATCAAGTATGCCTTGGAAGCAAAGGTTAATGAAAATTTCCTAATTGGCTTTTTGTTCCCTGTGTCCATTGAAGAGTTTATCAGCTCGAGAGAGAGAGAGAGAGAGAGAGAGAGAGAGAGAGCAGAATTAGAAGTAGAAAACACAATTTCCATGTTAGGACAAAAGGCAGACAATTCTTTTAATGGGTTTAAATGAAAAGTAAATTTTTGTTAATGTTAATAGACATAATTTGGTACAAATGTAGACACAGCACTTACATTATAAGCACTAACATAAATAAAACAGTTCATTCTGGCCGAGTAATCTGATTGGATGGAGGCGTTCCATAAGTGGTGATAACAGACAGTAACAGCACTGGTCGGTCACATCATGGGTCTACAGTGAGAGCAGCTGCCAGTGCAGAAACCCACATTCACACCCCGTCACAGTGTCAGCAAGAACACACATCTGATAACGTGATGTCGTCCTACACACCACGCCTCACGTCTCTGCAGTCTGAGGACCGAGCTTCAGTGCTAACTAGCTTCTAACACAAGGCTGAAGCCCAAATCCCTCTCTAAGCCCTGATCAAGGGCACTACTTGGTGTGTGGATCAAGGGATTGTACACCCTACATAGTGCACTAGCTTTCCATTTAACACTATTTGTGCTTCGACCTCAAAACTCAGGAAGTTATTGGAGCTGATATTCTAAAGTGTAATAAGTGGAAATATACAGTAAATCTAATGAGTTTCTCTGCACTGTCTACATCCTCCATGGTTTATTCGCCTTAAATAAAACAGCTGTGTTGATATTCAGTACAACAGCACGGCTTTGAGTGTGATACTGCTCAATTATATTGAAAAGTTGACAAAGTCTGGATTCTGACTCATCAGAAAATGTGAACAGTTATTTGACATTTATGGAAGGAGTCTCCAGTGCCAACATTTTTGCACCATGCTGCTACATTAATATGTTGTTATAGAAGAAAAGATTAAATCCTAACTTTGGTTCATCACACAATCTTCTTGTTGATTCATTTTAACGTAACAGCACCTTTAAATGGTGGTTTATTCTTTACCTAATTGTTTAATAAAGCTGTCATGTTTCATTCCTTCTTTCATATTAAACATTTGTCACAAAAAGTTGTCATTCAAATCCTACTCCATGTCCATCCAAAGTGGAGCTTTTTTCTCATCTGAACTGATTGTTTAAAGATTTTTACACAAATGGGGACACAAATTGGTGAAATTTGTAGAATCTGGAAAAGTCACACAATATTGGATATCCATGATGGCCTGTTGGCGTACCGTGTAATACCTGAGCTGGGCGCGAACGCTGGACGTTCCTGCTTGGCATTAATGATGTGAGTGTCACTTTGGTAAACGAGAATGATTGATGAACCAGATTAGATCAGAGTCCGATAATGAGATTTGTTAGAAGGATGGACACTGTACCAGAGCCTAATTTGTGTGTAGGTCAATTAAATATGACAGACATCAAGTGTATGAGTGGAATTACAACTACAGTACACTCGCCATGTTTATGGTGTTTATTGTGATGCTGAGCCCAGAATTCAAGTATAGATTTAACACGACAAATGAAAGGATCGAAAAACATAAAATATGTATTTAGTAAATTTATTCATTCATGTTTTAGCATTTATCCTGTGTACAGGGTTGTGAGGGCCTGGAGCCTGTACTGGTCTTGGGTTCGATTCCTGCCTCGGGATTGTGTGCAGTTGAGTTTCCTCTGGGTTCTCCTGTTTCCTCACACAGTCCAAAAACATGCAGATTAGGCTAATTGGGGTTCCCAAATTGCCCGTAGTGTGTGAATGTGCATGTGAATGTTGAGCGGAGGCTCTACCATGGTTGTACAAATGGGAATAAATACAATGGTCACCTTTGGCCTCTCCAGTTGGGCACGATGCACAGTACACTGGGAACAGGGTGCCAATCCACTACAAGGCACATGCACACACACACATTATGGGCAACTTGGTATTAGTAATTAGTCAAATCTGCATGTCAGGCAGAAGCCACAGTATCTGGAGGAAACCCCCAAGCATGGGAAGAACCTGCAAACTCTATACACACAGACCCGAGGCTGGAATCAAACTAGTTAGAATAATTACTTATCTGATCTTGTAGATGTTGTACAGTAAGTTCTCCTCACTAAAATTATAAATTTGATTTATAATGCACTTTATATGTTTAGATGATAACAATTGTATTGTAACATTAATAGTGGACTTAAACAGGAAGAAGTTTCGCAGAAAAGTGATGTTTTCCAATGAGCACAGTGAGGACCAACTGGACTGTGTTAATCAACTAGTAAAGGATATTAATAAGCTGCTGTTGACAAAGTAAAAAAAATGTTGATTAAGTGAAGATCTTCAATATTAGTGTTTTGTAGCAATCAGAGTTTAAGTTTTATTTTAGTTAAAGGATTTTGTGCTTTGTGCATGTGCTGTGTACTTTCATGGTAACAAACAATATGTTTTGTCCTGGTAACTTTAATTAAAAAAGTGCTATAATACCAGTAAGATCAGGAAATAATTATTTAGTGAATGTTTCATGTTAGATCATCATTCCGAATATCAATATTCTGTGTAGCTACTAATCCAACTAACCACTAACCTGTGCAGCCTCTAGTTCCCGTCTCTAGTTCCCGTCTCGTCCTGTCTTGTCTCTGGTCCCTTCGTGTCTTTAGTTAGCTCAGGTTCCATGTCTCCTTGTGTCTTAGCCCCTCCCTGTCAGCGCTCAGTTCCCTGTGTGTAGCCCTGAGCCCTAATAATAGTTTGATTTTGTTGTTTTAGTTTCTTTGTTTGTGTATCTGTTTTTGAGTTTATAAATAAAAGGACTATTTCTGTTTGAAAACCCCTCTGTGTTTACGCCTGCCCTATATGCTGACTGCAACAACATCAGCAGGTCTGGCCTGTAGTAACAGCCAGACTGTGACAGTTTCACATTCCATGTCATGGTTTTTGTTTCATGGAGTTTGTGTTTTGACTTCCGGCAGATGCGTCAGCTTTTACTTACGTACTGTTTTCTCATATCTGTACTCCACTACATCCTACGAGTATCTGTACTTTCTACTTCACTACATTTGTGCATGGTGTTGTGTTACGTAACCACTGTGGTGTGAAGCATTTGAAACTGTAATATCTCCACCTACGTAATTGATTGATTTGCATTTATTTCCTCTATGAAATGCTTAATCATGTTCATGAATCAGAATCGGAGATGGTTTAACGCAGCAATGAAACCAGTATGTTCACAGTCTGAAAGCAGGAAACAGAGAGAGAGAGAGAGAGAGAGACGGAGAGAGAGACAGAGAGAGAGACAGAGAGAGGGAGAGAGAGAGATAGAGAGACAGAAAGAGAGAGAGAGAGGGAGGGAGAGAGGGAGAGAGACAGAGAGAGAGAGAGAGGGAAAGAGAGAGACAGAGAGAGAGAGGGTGAGAGAGGGGGAGAGAGAGAGAGAGAGAGAGACAGAAAGAGAGAGAGAGAGGGAGGGAGAGAGGGAGAGAGACAGAGAGAGAGAGAGAGGGAAAGAGAGAGACAGAGAGAGAGAGGGTGAGAGAGGGGGAGAGAGAGAGAGAGAGAGAGACAGAAAGAGAGAGAGAGAGGGAGGGAGAGAGGGAGAGAGACAGAGAGAGAGAGAGAGGGAAAGAGAGAGACAGAGAGAGAGAGGGTGAGAGAGGGGGAGAGAGAGAGAGAGAGAGAGACAGAAAGAGAGAGAGAGAGGGAGGGAGAGAGGGAGAGAGACAGAGAGAGAGAGAGAGGGAAAGAGAGAGACAGAGAGAGAGAGGGTGAGAGAGGGGGAGAGAGAGAGAGAGAGAGAGACAGAAAGAGAGAGAGAGAGGGAGGGAGAGAGGGAGAGAGACAGAGAGAGAGAGAGAGGGAAAGAGAGAGACAGAGAGAGAGAGGGTGAGAGAGGGGGAGAGAGAGAGAGAGAGAGAGACAGAAAGAGAGAGAGAGAGGGAGGGAGAGAGGGAGAGAGACAGAGAGAGAGAGAGAGGGAAAGAGAGAGACAGAGAGAGAGAGGGTGAGAGAGGGGGAGAGAGAGAGAGAGAGAGAGACAGAAAGAGAGAGAGAGAGGGAGGGAGAGAGGGAGAGAGACAGAGAGAGAGAGAGAGGGAAAGAGAGAGACAGAGAGAGAGAGGGTGAGAGAGGGGGAGAGAGAGAGAGAGAGAGAGACAGAAAGAGAGAGAGAGAGGGAGGGAGAGAGGGAGAGAGACAGAGAGAGAGAGAGAGGGAAAGAGAGAGACAGAGAGAGAGAGGGTGAGAGAGGGGGAGAGAG
>JAAGKR010013755.1:0-13240 GCA_011419295.1 Clarias macrocephalus
GTCTGTGTGTGTGTCTGTGTGTGTGTCTGTGTGTGTGTCTGTGTGTGTGTCTGTGTGTGTGTCTGTGTGTGTGTCTGTGTGTGTGTCTGTGTGTGTGTGTGTGTCTGTCTGTGTGTGTGTGTGTCTGTGTGTGTGTGTGTCTGTGTGTGTCTGTGTGTGTGTGTGTGTCTGTGTCTGTGTGTGTGTGTGTGTGTGTGTGTGTGTGTGTCTGTGTGTGTGTGTGTGTGTGTGTGTGTGTGTGTGTGTGTCTGTGTGTGTGT
This sequence comes from Clarias macrocephalus, assembly GCA_011419295.1. Taxonomy (NCBI): domain Eukaryota; kingdom Metazoa; phylum Chordata; class Actinopteri; order Siluriformes; family Clariidae; genus Clarias; species Clarias macrocephalus. The sequence continues at coordinate 261 of JAAGKR010013755.1, forward strand.
GTGTGTGTGTGTCTGTGTGTGTGTCTGTGTCTGTGTGTGTGTGTGTCTGTGTCTGTGTGTGTGTGTGTCTGTGTGTGTGTGTGTGTGTGTGTCTGTGTCTGTCTGTCTGTGTCTGTCTGTCTGTGTCTGTCTGTGTGTGTCTGTGTGTCTGTGTCTGTCTGTGTGTGTCTGTGTGTGTGTGTGTGTGTCTGTGTCTGTGTCTGTGTGTGTGTGTGTAGGGGACAGTGTGGTGTTTAAGTGGCTGTTGCTCAGTGAGGTGTTGCTCTGCTCGGAGAGGATGGTGCGTCTGAGGAGTGCGAGTGGAGCAGCTCATGAAGCCAAAGCCCAGTGTCTCGAGGCTCTCAAACTCGCCACCAAACTGCACACACTCAGCCAGTAAGTCCTGTTTTAAAAATACACACATCAGACTTACTGAATCACTATAAAGGGGTCGAGCATGAACAGGCCTCTCGACCCTCCACGCCAGGCTGCAGTGGTGTGTTCCACCTGAATGAGACAAATCTTTTTGGTGTGTGTGTGTTGTAGCTGTGCTGAGCTGCTGGTGTTGAAAGCCGAGTTGGAGTTGATGAAAGGTGCAGGTGAAGCCGGTGTCCTGGATCTGGAGCAGGTCCGACACTTACTGGATCTCTGCACAGGTGATCAGATCTTTTAGGCAGTCTGCGCTCTGATTGGTCGATTTGATTTCCCTTTCATCAGCAGCGCAGCTGTGTTTGATCAGACGCATCTCTCCTGTTATGGTTTTAGATTTTGGTGAGCAGCAGCAGCTGAAGTCGGAGGTGAAGTTAAAACCCCGTAAAGGCCGCCCGGCTGTGAGAGCCGCCGCCCCCGAGCTCCAGGAGGAGGAGGACACGCGTGGGCTCCTGAGCTCTCGCTCTCTCGGCAGAGAGGTGTTAGAGGGGCTGAGTGGGGCGGGGCAGGACTCCTCGCCCCCTCTGAAGCCCAAACGGCAGCGCATGCTGTCCTGCCTGAGCCACGCTGAGAGCTGCTCCTGTCCCTGCTGCACCGAACCCGGCCTGGCTCGAGTCAGCGTGCTCTGGGCCTTGGCGCAGGCCGACGCCCACAGCGAGGTGCAGAATTCACGCTGTCTGCGCCACATCGCCAGGCTTCGGTGTCGTCACATCGGCGCAAAACTCCACGCCCGCTTGGCAGCGCTGATGGCCGTTAAACCGCTGGAAAAGCCGCGCATGCTGCAGACGGAAGTGGTGAGGGCGCACCTGAGCGCGGTGCTGACACACCTGTGCTGCGGCCTGGCTGAGACGGGGAAGGCCAGCGCTTTGTGGGAGGAGATGGAGGCGGGCCTGCAGGCCGTGGAGCCCCGGGGGGCGCTGTTCCCCGAGCTGGGGCATCTGAAGGCAGCGCTGCTGGGAGCCAAGGCCGTGGCCTGCTGTCTGGCTCTGGCTGGGAAGAAGCGGTGCAGCCCTGATGAGCTGTTCTCCTCGGCGTGGGGCTGGACTCCTCCTCCCGAGGCCCCCAAAACCAAAGCGCAGGTCAAACCCCGAGGAAAGAGCTCCAGCAGTGACGGACCTCTCCCGGGTACAGCACCTTCAGCTGAGAACCTCACGGAGAACAAGCAGGAGGTGTGTGCAGACCCAGGGAGTAAAAAGGTCACTATTGCTTCCTCAAAGAAAACCAAGGGCTCCGTGCCAAAAATCTGCATCACAAACCCAGGCGCGGCCTTCAAAACCCCGAGAGCGTCCCGAACCCCCAGACCCAGGACCGTCTCCGCCATGACCCCCGCCAGCACCGGCGCCGACCTGAGCGCCTTCGACTTCACCACCGAGGTGCCTGATATTACAGCGAGCTCCACCCCTCTCCCTTCAGCCAAGGCTACGCCCGGTAGGCGCTGTGGGGTCACGAGATCAAAGGACGCACCAAAGGGGTCCTTTCAGGTTTTTGAAGATGCGTCGCCTCTGCAAGACAAACCCGTAGCGGTTCCAGACGCTCCGAGACGGACCAAACGCTCACGCTTTAAGGTCTGAGAAGAGATCCTCATACTCGCGCGTGTACACATCTCGTTTTATATTTACCCGTAATCCCCTGCTGTCCCTTCCAGGTGGAGTTCAGCGATGAGAGCGACGCCGAGCCGGCTGAGGTGCCGAAGATGAAATCGCATGACAAGCGCGCCGTCCCTTCAGCTCCAAAACCCGTCTCTGAAGCCTCTCTGAGCCGAGCCTCGGAACAGGACCGGCCCAGACGCACCAGAACTGCCAAGAAAAGCACAGCCCTCTGCAACAGCGGCGCCTCCTCCGAGGAAGAAACGCAGCCGCGGCGGGGGAGGGGGAGGAAAGCTCCGAGCTCGGGCGATATGGACAAACCTGAGAGGATGAGGATGATCCGTGAGGACGAGGACGAAGGAGGTCTGGATATCAGCCTGGACGACCTTCATGAGTCTGACTCAGAACTGGTGAACCCAGGTGTGTCTGTGTGTGTGTGATGTCGATGTGTGTGAGATGTCTGTGTGTGTGTGATGTCGATGTGTAACGCTGTGTGTGTGTGTAGGGGGCGTGGCTGACGGCCCTGACGCTGACTGCGAGGTTCTCAGGAGAGATCTGGGAGCAGACCTGACACGAGACTGTGTTCAGGAGCTCAGGAGCTCTGGGCAGACTGGACTAACGCTACCTCACACACACGCCACACCAGGTACGTGACATCACCTGCTTCTGTGACATCACTGCACTGACCTCAACACGGCTCAGTTAACACACAGTGAGCTCTTAATTCAAGATTCCTGTGAAGGGAACAGTGGCACACTCCTTCCCTCCGTCGTGTTAGAGAGACTAACCTTTAAACCCCTCTTACAAGGGTTGCATTTGAATCTTTCTACTATTCTGTCCTTGCGTTCTGATGAAAGAAAAGAAAAACTGGAAAGACCTGCGTTTCTATGATGAGTAATGATGACTAGCCAGAATCTGTCATCGTTGAAGCTTCTTCTCCTGATCTCCCAATGACTCCAATGAGTCTCCAATTTGCTACACAAAAGGGTATTGCAGGAATAGCAGAAACGCTAAAAGAAGTTCAAAAAAATACGAACTAGACAAGCTCTTGTGGAATGTACAAAAAAGGCCAATGCTGAGACTGTTACATGTCTGAACCTGGTCGCTGGGGAACATGTTCACACCTCACCACATCCAACGCTGAACTGCAGTAAAGGTGTAATCTGTACCAGAGAACTGGATAATGTCGACAAAGAAGAATAAATAAAAAACTAACTTAAGAGTCAAGGAGTAATAAATGCAAAAAGAATAATAATCAAACGAGAAGAATGAGTAATTAAAACAAATACATAATCATCACGTTCAGTAAACCCAGTGGGTCTCTTTATATCCACCACGGCCCAACACGATCGTTCACGCAGCACTCTGATGGACGGTGTTTCGATTGGGGAAAATGTGCTCATGGATCGAATGGCTGCAACAATGAACACATCTGTTGTAATTGTGGTGAAGAAGGCCATGACGAGGAGAGCCGTGAAAGACCATCTAAATCAGGGGTGTCCAGATCCAGTCCTGGAGGGTCAGTGTCCAACACAGTTTGGTGCTTCGTCTTCTCAAACACGGCTGGTTTTAACTAATCTGTTAATTACTAGGTTCAGTGGGTGTGTTTAGGTGTTGGTGAATTACAAACTGTGCTGGTCACTGGCCCTCCAGGACTGGATTTGGACACCCCTGGTATAAATGTTCACTCGGCTACATCAGAACAGCGGCACATGTGGATCAAAGAAATACAGAAGGTCAGACGTTCAAAGACGGTCAGTTACCCTGAAGCAAGGAAAATGGTGGCTGCTGCAGCTGTTTTTGCTTTAAACAAAACAAAAGTACACACACACACACACACACACACACACACACACACACTAATGGATTGGGAATGACTGCTGACTGGCTCATGGATTACATAAATTGTCTGAATAACGGATTACATTGTTGAAAAAGTAACTAAGTCACCGAGTACGTGAATTGCGGAGCGAACGCGTTAGATTACTGTTGCATCATGAAAGTAATCCGAGTACTCGAACGCTTTACTTTGTAACACCTTACACACAACACTGCTCACTACATAATGAACCAGAGCTGTTGATGGATGGAATCCCCATTAGAGTTGGTAAAGAGACTAAATTTCTTGGTGTCACCCTTTGACAGCAAACCATCTTTTATTCCACATGTTAAACTGCTTAAAAAGAAATGTTTCAAAGCCATGAATATTTTAAAGGTTCTATCCAAAACTAAATGGGGAGCAGGCAGAACTTTGATTCGAGCAAAATTGGATTATGGAAGTATCATTTATGGTTCAGCCAGAAAATCATCTATACTTCTTCTGGACACTGTAATCACCAAGACATTCGCCTGGCATCAGGATCTTACAGAACATCACCAATCCAAAGTCTGTATGTTGAAGCTAATGAACCCTGCTTGGAGAAGAGACGATCAGAATGGGACGATGCTTAAATAATAAACTATATGAAATAAATCCTGATGTTGCATCAAGACCTGCATTTCCTTTTAATAATTGTTGGGATCAAGTGACCTTTTTCTACAAGATGCAGGACGGGACATTCAAAAGCTACACGCACATTTTTACTGTCTAGAGAAACTCCACCACAGTGTTCATCATGCAGAACCCAGCTGTCCATCAAACACATTTCATTTGACTGTCACTCTTTTACTCCTTTAAGGAGCTTGTTTTATTCTGTTGACACTTTAAAAAAAAGTTTTTAAACAAGTAAATCCAAATGTAGTTTTAAAGTTCTTTAAAATTTTAAATATCTTCTCTAGTTTTAATCTTGACTGACAAAAATGATTCTCCATGAATATATCCGTAGACGCCGGCATGGTGCTAAAGAAAAAGTCCTTCAAGATAAAAATCAGAAAGTTTGACTGTTGTGTAGGTTTTTGAGGTGTGTGTGTGTGTGTGTGTGTGTGTGTGTGTGTGTGTGTGTGCGCAGATGAGCTCTCTGCAGATGGGATCCGATCTCTCTTGACGACCTCTTGGCTCCTCCTCCACCACTTCCCAAACCCCTCCCTCTACCCACACATGTGCTCGCTGCTCGCCCAGTCACTCGGCACGTCCGATCCCGTCACCACGGCGATGCTGCACGCTCAGTCGCTGGGCGTGTCCTCTCGTCACCACATGACTCGTCACCTGGCCAATCGGATGAGGTGTGTCGAGCGGCCCGTGTTTTTCTAGTTCATGGCTTATTTTTATTTACACTTTTTTTTTTTTTTTTGGTTTTATATTTGTGGATTTTCTACCTTTAACCACATTTTGTATAGTGTTTTTAACAATCATTATTGTCACAAAGCAGCTTTACACAATCAAAAGAAATTATGGAAGTTTGTATGAAATGTGAATGTGTGTGAATCGGAGTGATTAAGTCGTTCCCCCACCCCCACCCCATCAGGAAGCTGAAGAAGTCGAGCGGCGACGTAGCAGAGAGTCTGAGCGGACTGAGTCTGGAGGAATCTCCCAGTCAGACGCAGACGAACTCCCTGTCTGTCCTCGAGAGCGTCTACTCCTTCACCTGCACGCAGCCGGAGCAGTTCCCACACACACACTGCACGGAGTTCACACAGCAGCTCCAGCACCTGCCCTCAGGTAACCCCTGCTACAAGCTGAAACCTACCCGCCGCACTGATGGGCTGTGATTTAACTGGTCTGTGTGTGATCTCGTGCAGGTGTAACCGTGTGTTTGCTCTCCCTCGTGGGGACGCGCCCCAGTGAGATCGGCAGCACCGTTCTCATCACGCGATTGGAACGTGACTCCGCCCCCATCACCATGAGGATCCCGACTGCGCAGACGCGCGTATGAGCGACATGTAGCGTTCTGTAGTGTAGTGTACCTGTCTGTGTGTGCTGCAGTGTGTTTATGCATCGCGTGTGTGTGTGTGTTCAGCGCCCGGTGGCTGTGCTGCTGCAGGAGATGGAGGCGGTGCTGGAGGGCCAGAAGAAAGTGAGCGCGGTGACGGACAAGGCGGACTGGTGGGAGGGCAGGAAGTCTCTCGACGCTCGCGTGCAGGTGAAACGTTCAGCCGTTTCACACTCGCTCGTTATTCGCTCATTAATCTCAGGAGACAAATAAACATCATCAGCTTAAACAGCTTTATAATGAACATGATGAGTGTAGACACTTGAAGACACACTGAAGTGCACTTAAGGTTGGACACAGGTGTTGGCCCCTACTTGGCGCACTAGGTTGGAGTTAGGCGAGTGTTTGAGACGCAGCCGTAGCCTGGAGTAAAAGCCTGTGTGTGGAGTTTTATCCATCAACCACCTCTTCATTATTTCCATAAATATATTTTTTTTGTCAGAAACTTCTCGAGGAGATGGAAGAGGCCTTGGGTGTGTGGCGAGCGTTGCTCCTCCCCATGACCTCTGACCCTGAGCTGTCGGTTCAAGTGAAACCCCTGGCGTGGTCAGCGAGAGGATCGAGGCTCACAGCGGACGTGCTGAAGGTCAGAGACGAGCGTGTATGTGATGGCGGCTCCGCCTCTGCCGGGTGGCGAACGCCAGCAGCCTTCACGTTAAACTCTCTCTTGTTCCTGCAGGTGATCGTTTCTGCAGCGCCTCTCCTGTCTCCGTCTGACCTGCAGTCCCTGTCTGAGGGGGCGGGTCTGCAAGATGGAGACTTCCTGAAGTTGCTCCAGAAGAGTGTGTGTGAGCTGAGAGGGAGAGCGGAACCTCAGGGACACACACTCCTCATCCTGGACAAGGTAGACCTCGGATTATAACACAGCGTCATTTAATACGGAATGAAGGTTTCATGTGGGCTGTGCTAATTAAAGTGTGTGTGTGTGTGTGTGTGTGTGTGTGCGCGCCCGCGCAGTATCTTCAGAAGCTGCCATGGGAGAACATCTCGTGTTTAAAGCCTCGTTCCGTCACTCGTATGCCGTCACTGCACACTGTACTGGGGCACGGTCACCTCCAAGCGGTACACACACACACACACTCTTCTTCACTCTACACTGATGTGTGTGTGGTACAGGTCATGTGACCCGAATGCTCTGCCCCTCCCCCTCAGGTGGATCCAGACTGCGTGCTGTCGCGTGGTGTTGATCCTCAGCAGGTGTATTTTGTTCTAAACCCTGACGGAAACCTTCCTGAGACGGAGAAGCGCTTCAGAGGCTGGTTCACCGGGTGAGTGACGTTCCAGCTGAAGGTTCTGGTTTCACTCCTTTTCTAAACGCTCCATTTCGGTGTCTAGCCGTGTCACAGCCGTGTGTAAACTCGCTCACGGCCCTCCGTCATCGCCGGTGTGTAGGACTCGTGTAAATGAGGTGACTACAGGAGTCCTCACTGAGCCACGTCACTCCCTTTCTGTAAGCGCGTTAAACCACTGAGGTGTGTGTGTGTGTAGGATCTCAGCAGGACGTTCGTCACTACAGAAACACGTCTACACATCAGTCACCTTCAGTGTTCTAAATTCATAGGTCTGCATTTATTCTGGTGTGTGTGTGATGTTCACAGTGAGCAGGCGTGGCAGGGTGTGTGTGGAGCTCCTCCTGACCCTGATCAGCTCCAGGAGGCCGTCTCCACTAAAGACCTGTACATGTGAGTCAGGACGCTGATCTGGAAACGTGTGTGTGATTTAAACTGAACTGATCCGTGTTGTGTGCTCATGCAGTTATGTAGGCCACGGAGCCGGAGCGCGCTTCCTGGACACACAGCGTCTGCTCCGCGGGAACGTCCGCGCGGTGTCCCTGCTGCTCGGGTGCAGTAGTGCTGCGCTCAGTGTCCAGGGGAACATGGAGGGGAACGGAATCATCCTCAGCTACCTCACCGCCGGCTGGTAATCATCTCTCTCTCTCTCATAAACACACGCAGATGTATTTTTTTTTTTTTTTTTTTTACAATTTTACATACGTCAGCCACGCCCCCTAGTGGACAGTATAGTGTGTTGTAGCTTTGACAGGTTTTTGTAGTTTTAAACAGTGGAAAAGTGAAATGCTGAAATCAGCAGCAGGAAGAGTGCTAAACACCGTAACACTGTAGTGTGTGTGTGTGTGTGTGTGTGTGTGTGTGTGTGTGTGTAAAAGAAATGATGGTGCCTCCAGTGTCCTCTTCCTTCTCAACAGTGTTTCATTGCAGTTGTGACTCGTATCACTGACCACAGCGTTAACCCCCTGCTTTAACCCTGCTCGTGTTTGTCCTGCAGTCCGTTAGTGTTGGGGAACCTGTGGGACGTGACAGATCGTGATATCGACCGCTTCACCTCAGCCCTCCTACAGTCCTGGCTCTCCTCTGGGTCTGGCTCCTCCCTTGTCCAGCACCTGGTCCAATCCCGTGACTCCACACACCTCAAGCACATGATCGGCGCTGCACCAGTGGCGTACGGCCTTCCTGTACACCTGCGCTAACACACACACACACACACACACACACACACACACACACACACACACACACACACACACACACAGCAGCGGCCAGTGCTGTTATTACACAGTGTTATTTCAGGTCTCTGCAGCATTGCTGTCACATTGAACACTGACCCGAAGCCTGAGCCACGTAGTGCATGTTGGTTTTACAGCTTTAATACACGAGTTAGAATTTCATGACTTTAAGATTTTCAACACTTTGAGATTTTAATCTGTGTATTTTGAATACTTGTACGTTTGTTTTTATCAAATCTTGTTCTGTTTGCTGTTTTAAATTGCTGTCACGCATTTGTAACTTATTAAATTGGTAAAAAAAAAATTGAGTGGTCATTTTTAGATTTCAAGATTTTAAAATGTATTTTAGTTAATTACTCATTAAGACTAGGATTTCAAGCTTGCAAGTGATTAGCTCTGTACAAGAACCTTAATCAAAACTTTTACATTAAAATATTGTTCCCTGTTCATATGTGTTGTGTAGAGGTTTGCAGGAGCCACCAGAGGGCACTGTGCTTTATATTGTACCAATAGTTAGTTATTTATCCTGGTTCTGATCTTAGGTTTAATCTCAAGGCCCGCTCGTGTGCGGATCAGATATTCTGCCGTGGCCACGCCTTGTCAGGACAAAGTGCTCCATGTGTGAGGGGAAAAATAAAACTCCAAAGCTGAAATCATAAAATATTTTAAATAAGAATTCTAATTTTGTCACGATCACAGTATGATATGAAGTGAAATGTTTGAAATAAAGTTTAAGTATAAAGTGTTAACATCACATCGGCTGTTTTTTAGGGCCCAAGGACTATGACATCCGCACGATGTCGTCATGTAGTGTGTGAGGACCCTCTTGTTCTCTGGATTTTTTTTTTCCCCCAGTAACCAGGGATTTTTGGGATCTCGACATCCTCGAAAACTCATGACAATCAGCAGACAGTTTGGAATGTGCCGCCATTAGGGCTCTTGAGTGGCTGGACCCCGGGCGTGGCACGGCAATTTCATTGAGCTGAACGACTTTCACATTGCATGTCATGTGCTCAACTCAACAGGAAGTCTGTGATTTTGGGTCATGCACCCAATAGATTTTGATGCACTTCTAGAGGATTTATATGATCACCAGCAAACTGGCCCTATGTGATCTCAAGACACTGAGGCTGCAAAATTGCTGAGGGATTTTTGATCCCTCAAACGAGTCAGCTGTGATGATGCCTTAAACTTGTGCTACTAGCTAGAAGCAAGCATTTTGATCACACTGTAACTTTTCCATCAAGTGCAACAGTAAAATTCAATTCAATTTTATTTCTGTAGCGCTTTTAACAATTATCATCGTCGCAAAGCAGCTTTACACAATCAAAAGAATTATTTAGGTTTGTATGAAATGTGAAACGTATAAATCAAAACGATCAGATGGTCCCTGATGAACGAGCCGAGGGCGACGGTGCTGAGGGAAAAACTCCCAGAGATGGTAATAGGAAGAAACCTTGAGAGGAACCGGACTCAGCAGGGACCCCATCCTCATCTGGGTGATAACGGAGAGCAGGGATTGATCTGACCTCATACTGTGTGTTAGGAGGCTGGAAGTTCAGTATAACAGGAGACGTGTTTAAGTTCATATGGAGTCCAGTTGGTTATTGGAGGCTCAGGTAGACTTGTCGCAGAGAAACAGCCGTCAACATCAGTCGATGCCAGAACCGTCTTCATAGTAGAGTGAAACTGTCCCCAGACATTGGACGCATCCCAAAGAGACACACGGGACATCCATGTGACAAGATCTCCAACCAGAAGCGGGTCACCAGGATGAGTCAGACAGGTCCAGAGGGGAGAGGGAGAGGCAGAGGGAGTTTGCCCTCAACATCTCTCTGAGCAGCGCCGTCGTTCCCACATGCTTTAAATCTACCACCATCGTCCCCGTGCCGAAGAAGTCTACTGTGTCCTGTCTCAATGACTACCCTGTTGCACTCACACCCATCATCATAAAGTGCTTCGAGCGGCTCGTCATGAGACACATCAAGACCCAGCTGCCCCCCTCACTAGACCCCCTGCAGTTCGTGTATCGTCCAAACCGTTCAATGGACGACGCCATCTCCACCACACTCCAGCTGGCACTGACACACCTGGACAAGAAAGACACTTACGTCAGAATGCTGTACATAGACTTCAGTTCAGCATTCAACACCATCATCCCCCAACACACAAATCACTCAGACGAACTAAATAACATCTGGACTGAACTGATCAACACACAGGCACAATCACACTGATGTACATCCATCTCAATCTGCTCATACCTACCCACCTGTGCTGCTCTTCGCAATTTTTTGCACAATATTTATTTGACTGCTATTTGCACATGATATTCTTGTCACAATGTAAACTGTTTACTGCTGCTCTTCCCACTACCTCAATTCATCCTTCATCAAAAAGGACTGTTATGTGTTACATTGTTGCGTCTGTCATGTAGCTCTTTGTTTGCACATTTGCATGTGCACTTTGTCTATTGTGTATTTTTGTATAGATATTAGTTCTTCTTTTAGAGTAACTTAAAAATGTAAAAATGTAAGTTGTAAATTTATGTTGTTGCATTTATGTAGCACCCTGGTCCTGGAGGAACGTTGTTTTGTTTCACTGTGTACTAACTGTATATGGTTGGAATGACAATAAAAGCCGACTTGACTTGACTTGACTTGACTTGACTTGACTGGCAGCTCAGGAACGACATGTGTAGTGAGACAGGGGGGGGGGGGAGAGATAACAGTTAGGTCTGGTCACAGTCACACAGTGTATAAGGTGAATGTATATTTAGTGCAAGCAGGGACTCCGGAAGGACTAACTATGACATCATCACTAAAAGACCGCAGTGTGATTACAGATTCCAGTTGAAGCTCATCCCAGATAGCACTGCTTTGTCGCCAAACGTCAACAAAATTATTGTAACCTTTTCAATTCAATTCAATTTTATTGGTATTGTTAAAAATAACAAGTATAGATAAGAACGAGATATCACTGGCAACATCTCCCGACAAGTAATAAAGTGCAACCATAGTTCAGCAATGCAATAATCATAACGGTTATGTGAGGTAGGATATAGAGTATAAAGGGGGGGGGGGGGGGACAAATCACAATCTTGTGTGTATGTATTGTGTGTGCTGCATCGATGCAAAGTCCAGTTCACTGTTATTGTAATGATGTGTAATAATATGCAAGAATAAATGGGCGCAAGGTCCAAGAGGGAGGTGACTAATCACTCAGCAGCCTCACAGCAGTAGGAAAGAAGCTGTGGGACAGTCTGGTGGTTCTGGCCCGTATGGACCTGTACCTTCTACCTGAGTAGCTGCATCACCTGTTTTCAGCTAGTTTCAGTAGCTGAAACAGGTGATGTGCAGGGTGATGCTGATCCCGCAGGATGTTATGCACTCGATGAAGGCAGCGTGTAGTGTAGATAGCACTTACCTCCGGCCAAGTAGTTCACCAAGAGCCCATATGTCAGCACAATCTCTATAGCACAATAATAAAAGTTCACCATAAACTGCTGAGAAAGATTAGTTCTTCTCAGTTTCAAGAAGTGGTTGACCCACTGTTGGTCTATTGGTGGGGCCAAAGATTGGTTCAGTAGATAATGGCAAGGTTGGAAATTGGAAATGAAATTATATTGCTTTAGTGTTGTTCAGCAGCTCTCAATGATGCCATCACATCAGGAGCTCTGTGAGGGTTGGTTACCAATTTAGTATTATTAATATTAGTATTATTTTTCATTTGATTTAGTTTATATATTTTCTTAGTTTGTAATCATATTTATCCCAAATAAAATGTATAAATAAATAAAGTTCTGGAGATATAAATGTTTTCGTATTATTGGCAATGATGAAAAGAGTCTAATATAATTTTCAATTTCCAACGTTGCCATTATCGACTGAACTTTTATCACTGTTGGACTATTGTGACGCCTTACTGTCTGGTTGTTCAACTAGGTGTATAAACAAGCTTCAGTTGGTACAGAATGCAGCAGCGAGGGTCCTCACTAGAACCAGAAGATACGAGCACATCACCCCTATCTTATCTACACTGCATTGGCTCCCTGTGAAATTTCGCATCGATTTTAAGATACTACTTTTGACATATAAAGCACTAAATGGGCTCGCGCCGCAGTATCTGAGTGAACTGTTAGTGTCTTACGATCCGCCACGCCTACTTCCATCAAAGGATGCAGGCTGCCTGTCAGTACCACGTATTATTAAAACTACAGCAGGGGGCGGAGCTTTTTCTTACAAAGCCCCAAAGTTATGGAATAGTCTTCCTATTAATGTTCGGGACTCAGACACAGTCTCAGTGTTTAAGTCTAGACTAAAAACTTATTTATTTAGCCAAGCATTTTTGTAAATAGATGAGCCTTAGGTAAAGGAGCAGATCTGGGGGACTCATGGACGTAGAGTATCTGGTGAACTGGTATGTTTAGATGTTGTCCTCCCCACTCTCATTGTTCACTCAGGTTTGTTGACGGTGAGGTGATTGGTTGCTTTACATCTCAGTTCCCCCTCTTGTCTGTGTTTCCTTCTGGATCTCCCTTTTAGTTATGCTGTTCGAGTTAGTCCTGCCGGAGTCCTTGCTTGCACTTTGCAC
>JAAGKR010013756.1:0-13234 GCA_011419295.1 Clarias macrocephalus
ACACACTCTCACACACACTCTCACACACACTCTCACACACACTCTCACACACACTCTCACACACACACTCTCACACACACACTCTCACACACACACTCACACACACACTCACACACACACTCACACACACACTCACACACACACTCACACACACACTCACACACACACTCACACACACACTCACACATTAGAATGAGACTCAGAGCTCTGTACAGCTTAATGTTTGACACATCCAGAGCTTCACACGGATCCAGGTGGCATGTGACAGCAGTGGTGAGGTCGAGGGACTTGGCAGGTTAATACTGTACGCTGATGGACAGTTTGTGACAGTTCGTCATGAGTTGTACATGATTACGCTGTAACTTCATACGTGATCTAAAGGCATGTGACGTCACAGAGTCAAACGACCCAAAACAACCCAAAAAAATTTCAAAAAAAGAAAACATTTTAAATCTTTAATTTTTTTAAACATTTTTTTATTGGAGCTGATTTTATAAACGAGGTGCGTTCAAGTCAAAGCAGGACTTTTGATAACGGTACAGAATGAGAGTAAAATCTCCATCACGGTAGAAATCTCTCAGTACTTTGGATTGTCTGATTCACGTCTAAAACGCCGGCCTCCCAGGACCTCCTTTAATGGCCCAAACATGTGGAAATGGCTTGTATGGCTGAACTGAAATGTCATCACAATTCCCAGTTTGACTTGAACACCCCTCAAATATAGCCTGAGTTTAGCCAGTTTACGCAGGACATGAAAAAACTAAAACTGTAACGGCATCTGGAAATTATATTTTATATAATCAACCCTTTGACGTTGATTAGCAAACATCAAAAGGACCAATGAGATAAAACCCCTAGCAGTGAATTGGGGCGCTCCCGAGAGTGTGTTCTCCACGTAGAAGGATGAAAAATGGTATTTACTCAACACGGTAATGTCAATGCAGGCGGAGACGGAAAGTGCTAGTTTCTTGTACTTTGAAAGTGTCATGTGACGCACATAATTGAGAACACTGAAATGCAAGGCGTGTATGCGAGTGTGTGCGCATTGTCCTCATTTTTGACTTGGTGGTTAGCACTACACTTGAGAGAGAATCAGTTGAGAGAGAGATTATAGAAGTACGTGCGAGTGAGCTCTTGTTAGTTAAAACAAATGCTTTTAAATGACACCCCAGTCACACCCCTGTCACACCCCAGACTAACGCTAGCCAACTCCGCTCATTCAAACTGCAGTGCGGCTTCCTGTTAGAGCTGATTAAGTGCAGCCATGTTGCATGCATCCTGTGGAGGTGGAGTCCAAACAGGAAGTGGGTGTGTCCTACCGGATGCCACCAGTAGCATGTTCTCACTGAACGACACGCTCTTTCTCAGCATGGCTGTGTCTGATTGGCTGACGTGGAGAGGGGGAGGAGTCGTACTCCTCAAGACTTTGGTGGTGGGAATGGGTGAAGATTTCGACTTAAGGATGGGAGAACTGGGAGACAGACAAAACCTCGCTGAGAGAAACAGAGAAGAGGAGAAAAGAGGAGGGGGGGGAGGAGGAGGAGGAGGAGGAGGAGGAGAAAGGGGTATAAGGAATGAACTGATCAATGAGAATGGAGCAAAAATGAGGCAGAAATGAAGTACGAAATCTCACAGGGGATGAAGGAACGGAGGGAAAAGGTGGAGGAGGGAAAAACAATGTTTATGATGACTAAGAAAAACCATGAAATCAAAAAACCTGCAATAATAATACTAACAATAATATAACGTCCATCTCTGCTGTGCAACACACTTGTAGCCCTCTGTTAAACCAAAGTAATGTATATTTATATACTCCTCTGATGGGTTAAATGTTTTACACATACCATGTCTCACACACACATACACACACACGCAAAATAAGCAGCATGGACATGGAAATAAATAACACAAACATGATTAACATAATCAAAACACAAAAGTAATGTGACAGTGATGAGTGGAGGAGCACTACGGCTCGCTCTGTGTAACGGGAGAACTCACACGGCCGATCTGTCGAGCCAGCTCTTCTTTATTTAACTCAACTCCAATACCTGATCTCCAGCTACCTGATCATCACTGGGCTAATCTTCAGTGGCCTGATCGCCAGCGTTCTGATCGCCAGCATTCTGATCTCCAGTAAATGATCTCTAACAAGCTGTTCTATGTCTGACTGCTGGTGTCCTGATCTTCTGTGTGCAGATCTCAAATAATTTGAGAGGACTCACTGCCACTCCTGAAACAAACTGCTCACCTGGTGGCCTGAGGTTTAGCGGCCCGACCTCCAGAAGCCAGGCCATGACAGCTTGCTCTATAGCAGTGTGATATGTTGCGTGTTCTTTCGACTGATCTGATCTGTAGCGGTTCTGTAGAGTGTGTGAAGTTAGCGGGCTGATCCCGGGGGTCAGGTGGTCTTACCGGTTTTGGGGGTGAGGCTCAGCTCGGTGTCGGAGGAGGAGGACTGGCGACTGTAGGACTTGGAGGGGGAGAAGGAAGAGAAGGTTTGGGCTCTCAGTGGGGTGGGGGGTCCTGAACACAACGGGACACCAGGGGCCTCCTCCCCAAAAACCGCCCTGTCAGAGCAAGGAGGAAGAGACTCAATCTCACACCACGTCTGCACAGAGGGAGTGTGACCGTGTGTGTGTGTGTGTGTGTGTGTGTGTGTGTGTGTGTGTGTGTGTGTATGTGTGTATGTGTGTGAGAAAGAGAGTGTGAGAGTGAGGTGGAAAAGAGGGATAATAAAGCCCATTTCCACTGCAGGAACCTTTCTGGAACTCTAGGCTGAAGTTTTTTGGGCTGGTTTTAGTTCCTGCTGCACATTTGGTACATTTCTGTAGACCAGGAACTATGGAGGCGGAGACGGACAACCCAAAAACAATCAGATTTTTAATCTTCTGATCTCGGGTTTAAAACTCAGACGTAAAAGAAAGAATTTAGTTTGATTTCAAAGCAGAATGTTTACGCTGTATGTAAACACAAGTTCCTTGGAAGGTTCCTTAATGGAAGTGAGAGAGAGAACTGAAAAGGGGAGGGGGGGGTAAAGGAGGGTGGAGTGATGATATCAAAGAAGAAAAAGGACATGGGGATGAAACAGCGATGCAAAGTCAGAGCCAGGCACAGCAAACAAACAAACAAACAAAAACAATTCATCAAAAGTAAAAACACAGGCACATCGAACAAATGTGATAACGCAAAAAGCAATGAGATGAGAATAAGCATTTGTTTCAGCTAACCAAAGCACAACCCTCTAATAACATGGCTGACATTAGCTTCCGTCACGCTCGGGAAAACGCTAAACACCTGACTAGCTACACTGTGCGACAGCGAGCTGAACGCAGCGCTCCGATTGGTCACTGACGTATCGAGGGGCGGGGCGCAGCTGCCGAACAACAGGTTGCTTTGGCAGCTGAAGAAGGGAGGCCTGGTGATGTCACAGCCATCTGGTCCAATGAAAGCGAGGTTGTGGAGGGAGTCATGGGATTGGGGTGTGGTGAAGGGTGTGGTGGGGGTGGGGGTGGATTCGAGGGTCACGCAGGGGTCACCTGCCTACACTGCCTGGCTCTGGGACCGTCTGAGCTCCTGTGTCTGTGTTTCATACCGGCGAAGAGTAGCGTCGGCACGGAAACGGAGAAGCCCTGAGAGAGGCGGCTGCTCGCCGTGTGAACTGGACTGCTGTGAGTGGAGCGACATCCGAGAGCAGAAGGAGCAGCCTGCGGAGAGCTACACACACGCGCACACACACACACACACACGTTTCATACAGAACACACACACACACACACAACACACGCATATTCACAAAAAGACGTACACACATGCACACTCACAACAGGGCAAATAAACACAGAGAGGGAGGGAAAGAGAGAGAGAGAGACGACACAGGAGTTCTTTCTAAAAAAGGAGTAAAGAGATATTTATACCACCTCTGGCAAAAAACACATTATACATTCTTGTTCTTTTCATTCAGACCATCTACACACCCAGACACGCGTCAACAACAAACATATTGCAGCAAGCGGACGCTGATAATGCAAGCCACAAAGAAGCATACACATAAAACACAACACACAGAGACACACACACACACAGAAATGCTGCATAATAGTCAAGACAACTTTGTACATCAGGATCTGTAATGCTTCCTGAAAGTAAAGGCATGATGCAAGCATGCAGATGCAGGATCGAAACGGAAAACAGAGAGAGAGAGAGAGAGAGAGAAAGGGGGGGGCATGCAGGAGAAGAACAAGGTTTGTGTGTGGTGTGTTTGTGTGCTCAAAATAAAGACAGAACATATTCATAAAATATTTTTTAAAACCCTCACACACATAACACACAAAACAAGCTCATACACATCCCTGCTTGACCGACGCACACTGATGTTATGTATTTATTTTGTATAACTCTCTGTATAAAGCAGAACATCACGTATGATGCGTCGGGGAATCAGGGACAGACGGATGTGAATCCTGATAAATCTCTCTCAGGTGTGTGTTTTCCTCCGGATGTGTTCACACCAGGTGAGTGGAATGTTAACACCCAGAGAGCTGCTTTAAACGTCAGACCCGGTCTACACCAAACACCTTCATTCTTCTAACTCGATATAATAAGTCCACATGTCCTTCCATTGCTAAACAATGTCTAAAATTATATCTAGGATTTCATTTATTCGTTTGTTCTTTTGTTTATTTCTGTGTGCTGTTAAGATTATACAGCGTTCAGTTTGTTATCCCGCCTTCTGCGTTACAATAATTCCGTCTCGTCTGTGATTGGTTAGCTCATCACCGAATGTGAAACGTGAGCCAATCCCTAAGCACGAAGGCGGGGTTTAAACAGCTGTGTTTTTCATTGGCATGTTTAGCTAAAGCTGTGTCATGAATATTTATTAATTATTGAAGCTGGGTGTCAGTATGAGATACGTTTCTGTTAACGATAAGGATGATTGAAGTACATGAGTCACTCTGATTGGGTACTCGATAATAATATTGTTTAATCTATAGGTGTGTAAGTGTGTGTGTATATATGGCAGGGTGTGTATTATATCAGGATACAAACCTCCCCCCCCCCTCCCACACCCCCCAACCCACCCCCCGCGCGACCGGGTGTGATCACAGCGTAAACCTCAGCGCAGGTTCTAGTGCACGAGTGTGGTTTCTCTTTTCATGGCCTCACTCACTCACTCTTTCAAATCTTTTGATGGAGAGGAGTTTGAGGGGTTTGCGCCCCCTCCAGGCGCGTGTGAGCTGCTGATTTTGTCGAGTGTGCAGGCGGTACCGATGGCGCGCACAACCAGACCAGATTCTCCTTCCAGGTCGAAACACTGCAGGTATCCGACCACGGCGTTCCCGCCCATCTCCAGCACCTTCAGCCCAATTTTCCTCTGGAGCTCACCTGCACAGAGACCCCAAACACCACACACACACACACACACACACACACACACACACCCTCAGATACCAACAATGCACTTCTGTGTATTTAAACTTTGAATATTAAAATGAGCACTGGTCATAAGTTTAAAAGTATTGAGTCACGTGACCAGGGCTCATTTTAAAATTTAAGTGCCGAGTCATGTGACCAGGGCTCATTTTAATACTCTAGTGCCGAATAACATGACCAGGGCTCATTTTAAAATTTCAAGTCCACATCACATGACGAGGACTCATTTTTATATGTAATTACTGAGTCACATGATCTGGGTTTACTTTAATATTTAAGTACTGAGTCACATGACCGGGGCTCATTATAAAATCTAAGTCTCATACAGGTGATGGGAATGAAGCTTACGTCACTTCAGGCCACTGTGTGTGTGTGTGTGTGTGTGTGTGTACCTGACATGAGAGAGATAAGTCTCTGCCGTGCCTCGTTAGACGCTCGCGGAGTGCGTATGCGGTCGATCCACTGGTACTCGGGGTCCTCGTTGACCACCAGCTCCTCCACAAAGCCGTGCACCATGACCGCGCGGTAACACCGTGGGATGGACGTGGCTGAGGAGGCAAGCGAGAGAAACTCAGAGTTAGAGCAGAACTCAGGGGGGGACAGAGGAGGACAAGGACACGAGAATAAACAAACACTCACTACAGAAGAACTTTACTCCACAGGAAGACTGTCTGAAACGGTTCAGGTCGTTGAAGAGATCGACTTTAACCAGCACGTTGATCTCTCCTCGTATACCTACACACACACACACACACACACACACACACACACACACACACACACACACACACACACAGTGTTATTGGGTGAACAGAAATGTACACTTAATACACACCTCCTGTTTATTACAGAATTATTCTATATTATTCTATAAATAAAGAAACAAGGTTGAGCTGATAATAATATTCGGCACAAACAACAACTATTTATTTATTTATACAACTGCATTTATAACATTTCATGCATCACAGTAAGAGCTTCCAAAACACATCATGTGCCTGATTCACTTCCTGCAGTAAGTCGATTCATAGTTCATAATGCACTCGCATGACACACCGTGAATGGTGTCGTAGATGGGAAACCAGCCGGAGATGACGGTGGCGGCTTCACTGCAGAGCAGCGGGTCGATGTCAATGTACACCTTCCCTATGGCATCGTTCGCGCTGTACGTGTCGTGATCCAGAACCGTGATCTGCAACGGCTCATCCTGCAAATCCTCATCGTCCACCTACACACACACACACACACACACACACACACACACACACACACACACAGAATAATGCATGTTAAAACTAAATAAAAACACAATTCAATCAGAAATAAATCAATCGAGCCTGCGCTTCTGCCTCACCTCAAACTTAAACCACTCAGAGTTCCACTGTGGGTTTAGTGACTTCGGGCACACGTCGGTCTTAAACGTCGTGTTTCCAAACTTCACCTGAGGAACAGAATAAACGCAGGTGTCATTTAGAGCATCTCATGCCTGAAAAATATCTAAAACAATCAGACAACACCCATGGAGAGCTGAATAAACCCCCGGCGTGGTGCTCTGAGTGCGATCTGACCTCCACAAACGCATCGGTGAGGTCACTGGCGCGGTCCATGACAGGCAGGTGTCGGCCCGCCATGATCTTCGCCTTCAGCTTCCCCGGCATGGTGCAGACTCAGACCCAACCTGATCCTGGAACAGGACGAGTGCAAACACATGCGTGTTAAACTTCAGCTATGGGGAATGGTCGCTTCAACAGGGCTGCAGACAGGTGAGGAGGCTCACGTGATCACGCCAGGTGGCGTTGACAGACACGCAGACGTTCAGACTGCAGCGAAAAAAAAGCGATGAGAACTTCGGTTCATGTCACTGAGTCAACTGACTCGGCTCACCAGTAAGAGTCGACTTATTCGGCTCCGTGACATTTCTGCTCTAAATATTTTAAATACATTTATAAATAACAAATGAGAATTTCTAAAATGTATAAAACATAAATACTAATAATAATAATAATAATAATAATAAAGAACACAGTTCATATTTCGGAGTCGGCTCTCAAAATTGACTAAAAAAAGAACCGATTGAAGGAGTCGACTCTTCGTGAAGTATATGTGTGTAAAATTGCGATTCTGAATTTTAGTCTCTTCAGAAATCCCAAAGTTTAAACAAGCACATTTTTATATTGTTGATTTAAGGCACAATTTGACGTAGTCATACACCAAATACGAAAACAATAGATTAAATTGCGTATAATTCCTAGCTCATTTTATAAAAAATAAACGAACAAATAACGTTAAAAATATCTGCATATGCTAAAGAATTCATGTGAGATATTTTGTTTGTGTTTTAACCAATTAATTTTTACGCAGGCATATTTTGGACAGGCTTCCTCTCAGACAGCTAACGCTAAGGCTGGCTAATTTTTTAGTCAGGGGAGGATCTAACAATGTTCTGTAAAAAGTTCGTATTGGTAAGAGTTCAGAAAAATACTAACTATTAAAGGGGTTTTAGTGCAATGGCTAAAGACGAAAATAATGAGCTAAATATCACAACTTACTTATAAACATTCTTCACCTATCAGAGAGAGCTAACGGCTAATTATGGCGTTTGCTAGAACTAATTCGTGTCGTGTCCTAAATCACATAATACTGCACTGTATCCTTGCTTCAAATTCAGCGCACGAGACAACATTTTGACTCACTGATAAGTGCAGCAGTACGCGGTTTAAGACGTGACCATGGGACCATACCAATTCTACTGAATTCTAAACAGCGTGCGTCCTATATATGCGCACTTCCATTGATCTATGACCTAATCAAGGGAACGCGTCTAGCGCCTTACTTAGTGCACTTGAACGTGATCTAGGACCCTCCCCGCTAACTGACTGTAGCAGTGACAGCTAGGTTAACGAGTGATTTCGGATTTAAATATGTTAAATGTACATCACTCACCTGATCTCAGTCTTTAATTAAAAATGGAAAAACACCACATTTTAAACTGATGGGCCATCGGGCGGGCAGGCGGACCTTTAACACCCATCACATGGATATTATCGCTACAGCCAATGATCAGGAACATACAGTCCGAAATGGAGATCAGACGATATCCGATCTATTTAATCATTATGCCTTGACCTGTGTCGATCCAAATGGTGTTAGTGAAGTATTCATGAAGCGTGTTGAAGATAAACAGAGCGCAGAGCGCTTCCTCTCAAACACCCACATGCAGCGGGGATCAGACAGGGTTGCCAAAGTGCACAAAACCCCTCTGAAACTACTCAAACTACTATGGGTTATTTCTGACACATTATTATTATTATTATTATTATTATTATTATTATTATTATTATTATTCGATACGCTGTTTTTTTTATTTTTTATTTTTTTGTTCACTGGATTGGTTTCTGGTTAAAGAATATAATTTGACAGACGATAATATATCTGTAACAAAGTAGACAATATAACACTGTAAGGGATAAAAACCCCAAGGGTTGTGTGTGATTAAGTTTCTGCCACCCGCTAAAAGCTGATTCATCTCCTCTAACAGCGAAATGTTTTATTCCCTTTACACCACAGCAATGAGTCCTACAAAAACAGAAGATAAAACCACTGTAAAGGAGTAACAGAAGTAAAAACTAAAAGTTTATGCTATGTGACTCACATTATTGTAAAATTATAAATAATAAATAAAAGCTTTTGAGTTTTTTGAAAACTTAATTCTTCTAAAAATCTCATAATGTCAATTTTGAATACAAGAAAGAGGGGTGTACTATTATTAACTTATGTGAATAAGTTATTGACTTATATGAAAAAATAAAACTTATATAATGCAATAAAAATTGCATTATAAAGATTAAATTTATTATAAAATATTTATTCTCCTGCTCCTTCCTGAAATAATAATAAAAAAAAACATAAAAAAAACATGTTTGAACTTTGAATAAAAACAAGAAAATCTGAGCAAAATCTTTCTGTACAATCACGAGTCTGAAACAAACACGCAACGGAACGTGAAGCGCAGAGTTACAGAAACAGCAGCTGGTGTCCTGTTTAAATCTCACTCACTCACTCATCGTCTAGACGCTAAATCCTGTGTTCACAGGTCATGAGGGGCGGAGCCTATCCCAGGAGACTTAGGGCACAAGGCGGGGTACATCCTGGAGAGGGTGCCAATCCATCACAGGGCACAGACACACACACACATACACACTCACACACACATTAGGGGCAGTTTGGGAAACCCACCAAGCACTGGGACAACATGCAAACTCCATGCACACAGAGACGGGACTCGAACCCGGACCCTGGAGGTGCGAGGCGACAGTGCTAACCACTACACCACCGTGCCGCCTCTTTAAATCTCACATAAATAATGAAAAAAAAATGAGAAGATAATATTTATACAATAATTTAAAATGGATTTTTGACATCTTGTTAATTAAAATATATTTATAAGGTAAAGCAGACATGATGACAATTATCACCATAATTATTAAACACATGCAGTGACAGTTACAGCACAAATATTTAACTAGAAACCCTGTGAGTCTCTGATGGAGTTTAACGTTCAATTTAGCATAAAATAAAATAAAATAAAATAATTTTTCAATCCTTCCCACACACACACACACACACACACACACACACACACACACACACACACACACACACACACACACACACACAAAAAAAAAACCCTATCTGGCAACCCTAGTCGCCGGAGGTGAAGGACTTCCGGGTTTGAGCAGCAGAGACTTTTATTATATAATTCCTTACTTCACCTTTTTATATCCTTAAAAAAATAGGATCATTCCATCCTACAAAGAAATAATAATAATAATAATAATAATAATAATAATAATAATAATAATACAATTTAGATTATGTATTTTTTCATTCATCAAATGTTAGATTGTTTATTAAGCATTTTTCATTGATTTTTGGTTCAGAATTATTTCATGCAGTGTTTTCAAACAGGTATTTAATTAAATATATTATTACGTTGTTACATTTACTTTTGCGTTTGTTTTATTTATTTGAAAAGATTCAGCTTATCAGTACTGTGTATGAATTTATAAAGGTGTTAAAAGAGCATGATTTCAAATTTTAATAAAGTATTTAATATGTCTTAATATATCTGGTATTGACAAAAATTGAGAAAAGTCCAGGATTGTCCATTCCTGTGGGTGAAAAAAAAACATTTAAAATAAATTTGAATGTCTCTGTTAATTGAATAACTCAGACTGTGGATATTTACCATGTGTGACCTTATCCTGAGTTTATTTAATATTCACCATTAAATTCTCAATGTAATGCCCACATGATGTGATCATATGCAGTTCTGCAGGGTTTATTAACAGGGTTTATTAACGGTGATTATCAGCACCAGCCCGGCCCATGTAGTCTGATCCAATAGAACTGCTGAACAAGTGAACGCTGGTTCTGACTCTGCTGGGCGTCAGGACACACAGTGGATCACAGTTTGTTGTGTATGCAGGAGCTGCGGAGCTGCGGAGTGGTCAAGGTGCCCATGCTGCCCCCGTGTACTCCACCAAACACTCCTACACTGGGCACGTGAGCATCAGAACTGTGTGAGTGTGTGTGTGTGTGTGCACGTCTGGGCGATGTTCTGCTGGGTCCTGCCCTTGGGTGTAGCTCTGACACGCCCCACCTCCCTAAACACTGTTACACACCTGCATGAAGTCAGTGTTCCCTGATGGTGTGTTTCAGCAGGATAATGTGCCCTGACACACTGCACACACACACACACACACACACACACTGTACAGGAACTGTTTAAGGAACATGAGGAAGAGTTCGAGGTGTTGACTCCGTCACCAAATTCTCCCAATCTCGATCCGATCGAGCGTCTGTGTGACGTGCAGGAGAACCGTGTCTGATCCACGGAGGCTCTGCCTCACACACACACACACACACACACACACACACACACACACACACACACACACACACACACACACACGAGTCCGGGCCTGGACGGGTCAGCACTGTTTCAGTGTTTGACACAAGGGGGCGCTACGCTGTATTAGGCAGGTAGTTTTAATGTTATGGCTGATCGGTAACAAACATCGCAGAGGATCGCAGATGTAAAGTCTGAGGGTTAGCTGCTGAACATTAACACCACATCGTCAATCCTGTAATTAAATCCATTTAATACACTGTTGGATGACCTCGGCCACACACACACACACACACACACACACACACACACACACACACACACACACACACACACACACACACACACAGTGATTGTGTTTTACATTCTCGAGTGTCCTTAGGTGGAAATGTGCTAATATTGGCACATTCACTTGGAGATATTCTCATCACCTTTTGTGTGTGTGTGTGTGTGTGTGTGTGTGTGTGTGTGTCAGTGACAGACGGCCACAGTGGTGCATATTCTGGAGAACACACATGCCTCTTCTGTGACGGTGGAAAGGTTGCTGAATAAATAGAGAGTGTGTCGAGGTTTAGTGCTGAGACTCAGCTGAGATGTTTCCTCACACACACACACACACACACACACACACACACACACACACATACATACACACACTCTTGTGTGTCTATTTTAGCCACAGCTGAAACACTCCTCAGATAATACACTTTTCACACCTCACGCTCCCGTTGCACACTTCAGTGTCTCAGTGTAAATAAGCCACGCCCCCAAGAGAACAGCAGAGCTGAGCAACACGCCGGGGGGGAGGGGCTCGTCTTATATGAGGTCACATCAGGGGGGAGAATTGAATCCGCTTGTTTCAGCCTTGATTTATAAAGAATTTAGAATAAAGAACTGAGATACACACTGAGCGGATGATAACAAGTTCTATTCTAATTTATTTAGGTGTGTGTGTGTGTGTGTGTGTGTGTGTGTGTGTGTGTTATGTACTGCACGAGCATCAGGGATTATTTCTGTTAGTGTTAATAAATAAACTAACAAACAAACAAATAAATAAACCTATTTATGATTGTACAGATTCCATCAGCTTAAATGATTGTAGACGAGCTAAGATTCATTGACCTCACTGACCTTTTAAAATGTTAAACACGTCTTATAAATGACTTGCATTAAATGTAATCAAGTTTCATCCCCTGAAACATAGACAGGTTGATTCATTTCCTCTGACCGTGAGCCCCCGAGTGTTTCAGCACAGCAACTGTTCCTATGTTAAACTTTTTAGCCATTTATAGTGATGTTTCCTGTTCTGTTAATCGAGGGAGTTCCGGCTCTCGCTTACGTTACAGCAGCTGTAAACACTCGTCCCCCCACCTGTCCCCCTTCAGTCTCTCTGTCTCTCTCAACAACAGGACAAAAACCTTTCATGTGTCCTGTACCTTGTAACTTTACCTCTGACTCTGTCACAGCGCTGACACTGGAGACTCCTTACACCATATGAACGAGCTGTTGCTATAGAAACAACCACAATAATAATAATAATAATAATAATAATAATAATAATAATAATAAATGTTATAGGCCTGCTGGGTGGTACTGTTGTGTGTGTGTGTGTGTGTGTGTGTGTGTGTGTGTGTGTGTGTGTGTATGTGTGTGTGTGTGTGTGTGTGTGTGTGTGTGTGTGTGTGTGTGTGTGAGAGAGAGTTTACTGGGATAGGATAGTGATCCACGACAAACAGAAGAGACTAATGAAATGAACTTCTTTATGTGTCCTTGTGTTTCAGAACGGATAGGTCTGTTCTTCATCTCTCTTTCACACACACACACACACACACACACACACACACACACACACACACACACACACACACACACACACACACACGACAGCCG
>JAAGKR010013757.1:0-13233 GCA_011419295.1 Clarias macrocephalus
AATTTATTTTTATTTTATTATAATTTTTTACAATCGATATCGACAGCGGCGCGCTCTCTCTCTATCGCCGGTACCGGTAGCTCGGTGCGGATCAGCGCAGCCCTGTGAGAGACAGTCCGGCCCACTGTGCACAAAAACATGGCGGAGTGACGATTTCAGCTGCGTGGATATTAGCAGAGTCCATTCGTGCATCGATAAACAGAAGGATTCATCAAATTCAATTCGGTATTTATGCACAGATTAAAAAAAAATAAGAAGAAGATGCATTTCTGACGCTTGCACGAACGCGGCTAGTTCACTGTTTACACTCTGGCCATGATGGCAGCGCTTAGCGTTGATTAGCCTAGCATAGCTTAGATAACGTTAGCCATACTAATAACTCCGCATAACGCAGTCTGTTATAAAATATCAAGGAGATATTCGTGATCGTTTTGGTCGTTTCAACGATTGGTGTTTAAACCGTGCAGAACTAAAAAAAACTTTTCATAATTTTCAAGGCTGATATGTAAAACAATGTGTGTCCGTATTCCAAACGGAGCGCACAAGAGCACTACGTAGTGCGTCAAATAATCCAGTCCCGATCCCTACCTAGGGGACTATGTGATCATCACGGAGCGATTTGGGCCACGCTGGCTCGCGTGCTGTTTTCATTTTTGTAAATTCTACTCTAGCTAATGCTAACTATTCGGTCTCGCTTAAAATAATAGCAGAAGTTTTAAAACAATTCATGAATATATGCAATAGCGCTTAATTTGACTTTTCGATAGTGAACAAGATTGTGAATTAATGTAACGCAGAAGCAATAATAACTAATGTTTAGGTTCAAGATTAGCAGCTAGTCAGTGTGTTCGCGCTACCGTCAGCTAGCTGCGGAAAACCTGCAGATATTTAAAGCATTTAACGACAAAAGTGTGAAAATTGTGGGTAGTTTAGACAGTCTTCAGTAGCCAGTGGAAGTTTATGCATATAAACCCACCATGTGTCTTAATTAACTAGCGCAGTATAGTACTGTTGTTTTAGTGTTGTTGTTTACATTCAGATCTCAATTACAGTTGTTTGTTAAATTTGCATAACATAAATATACACCAATGTTTAATGCTGAGTTAGTGGTTAAGAAGACTTAAATTAGAAATTACTATTATTCATTTATTTAGTTTATCTGTAAACATTTTGTAATAATATTTTGTACAAAATTACAATAATAAAAAATATGAATGTTAAAGATTTTGTATTGTTTACTTATTAATCTTTGTTTTTTGGTTTGTTTTGTTCTTTGTCGCTGCAGAGTAAAAACCGTGAGAGGATCTACTCTCCACTCCAGAGTCCTGATTTAAACATGGAGTCTTCGGACAACGCGGGTGACGAGACGCCCATGAGCGCCCAGAACGTGTACTCGGCTCTGGGTCTGAGCCCAGAGGACGTCGAGGCTTTGGCTCAAATCCCTGAGAACGAGATTAGCGTGGAAACATTACCGTATCTCATCATGCAACTCAAAGCCAAGCGGGCAGAAAAGGCAGCCGCCGCCGCCGCCACCACCACTACGACCACCACCACCACCGCTACTGCCGCCGCCGCTACTCCTGCTACTGCTGCCGCTACAGACGCGGATTCTAGCGACAAACCAGAGGCGGAGTCTAAACAGGCAGATGAAGATACGGAAACGACAGAAAAAAAGATGGAGAAAGGTGAAAGCCCGCCATCTTCGAGTGCGTCACGTCAAGAGTCCGGCCAGGAACACGAGCAACACGGGAAGGGGGACAGCCACAAGAAGAGTGACCGAGCGAGTTCAGGAGGACGGAGGGACTCCAAATCGAGGAAGTCATCCCGAGAGAGACAGAGCGGAGACGGTGCGCCGGCAGAGGAAAACGAGTACGATGACAAGCCGACAGTTTTCCCGCATATCTGTACGCTCTGCAAGACGGAGAGCAATGGCTCCAAGGTAACATACACTGGGTTTACACTTTACACTGGGTTTATGTCTTTTACAGCGGACGAGAGTCAGAGAAATGGGTTGCTCAGAGACGGTAACGTCAAACCGTTGGAATCAAATAGAAACGTCTGTTAGCTGACTTAACTGCATAAAAATATAATTTGGTAGTGAGTTCACGTCAGCGCTCTGACAGTGCAACGTGATGTTGTGTCAGACATGGCGTGTTGTCTCGGTTTGAGAGATTTTTACGGCTGATCTCAAAGTGTGAACTAAATTGATGGGACGCTCATTTAAAATCCACCAATAGGAGAACGACGTGTGTCACGGCTACAATTACGCAGCGGCAGCTAGGAAGAAACTTAAACATTGCATCCTAATGGACAGAAAAGTCCGTCTCTTCTTGTGTACAACAAAAGTTGTAACACACTAACCAGAAACAAACAAACTAACTTTATGTAAGTTTTCTGGTAATTTAATCTTAACATATTGCTAGATGACACAGTCATCTCATACAGAAAGCAGCTGTGGACCAGAATGGAGACTCTAGTTTCAATCCTCCTGTTTGACCACTAAACAGGAAACATTTCAAAATGTAAAAAATAATTTTTTTTAAATCTCTCAAATCCGCCTTCTAGCTCGAGCCACAACTTCCTCATATAGTCTACGCTGATGGCAGAGTTCAGTCAGCCGACTGATGATGTTATATTTTGTGATAAATGTTTTTATTTTTTTTAAATGTCTCAACGTATTTTAACATATTCAACCACACTTTCATTTCTGAACATCGGGGTCGGATGAAGGTACATCTGGGGGCTTGTTTATAATAATTAAGCCATTCACTAGGTGCGGGAACCACCAGGGTCCAGCCGATACAATATTATCACGTTTCCCAGGTGCTGATAACGAGTCTATTATCAGTATCATGATTTTTTTTTTTTTAATATCCAAAAAAAATAAAATTTTTGTTTTTTAGTTTTTAATTTCGTTGCAATTCTTAACAACTGTAACAAATATTTTGCTCCTACCACACAAGAGCCTGTGCCACCTGCCAATGTGTGAATAGTTTATATCCTGTAGGACGATAGAGGAACTGCAATGTTTAACCACCTCTAATGCAAACATATATAAATGTAAAATTAAATTTAAAAAATCAGATTTTTGAGTCACTGTGGTGATGCAGGAATCGTCACACAAAAGAATCATTTAACTGAATCAACCCCCCCACCCCCCCCCCTCCCCCCCATCTCTACCACCTACTCTGGTGTGTGTCAGTGTATGTAACATTGAATCCCCATGCAATTTATATTTTTTTGTTCTGATTTTCCTTTTCTTTTTAAAAGCTATAATTGTGGGTCTCAACTCTCCCTCTTCTGTAAACTGAGATGGTTCACAAATTGTTCACCAGAAATGTAAAGCGAAAAAAAAAAACACACACAAAGATTTCACAGCAGGGTGAGAGAGAGAGAGAGAGAGAGAGAGAGAGAGAGAGATGTTGACACCGTGCTGTTTGTTTTTCTTGTAAAGTTTAGTTTGAGTGTAACTTCATGGAAGCAGAGCTGAGATTTCACATGTGACCTTACCGCGAGGAGCAGTGTGAGAGTGTTTACAGAACACCCTCTGTGTGAGTGTGTAACCCATGTTATCATACTGATACACATGGTGCTGATCAGAGCTCTTAAAGTTTAAAGTGGGATTGAAGCGTTGTAGGAAAATAATCATCAACGGAGGGGTGTGACGGTGCGTTGTCCATTCTGAAGCTGTATTTTATGTATTTATTAATTTTTATTTTTGTGGATATGCTGTTATGCATAACACTGTTTATTGTCTTACATCTCAGCTGTCCACTTTAATAGAAAAACCTGCTTGTTCACGCAGTTCTTTAATCAGCCAATCACAACGCGTAAGATCATACACATCCAGGTGAAGCGCTTCATGTTCACATCCATGTGACTTTAACCGTGGCGTGGTTGTTGGTGTGAGTATTTGACTTGTACTGTTGAGGAACTCCTGGGAATCCTTTCTCTCACCGGTGCCCTCTGGTTCTCTGCTGATGTTAACTGTAAGAAAAATAAGCAATAAGTAATAACTTTGTTTTTCATGAAGATATCAGAAAGCTCAGATACAGCTTTACCCCTGACTAACCCCGCAGGAACGTCTTAACATATAAACATATAAATATTCGCATGACGCATTTGCCGCATCATTCGCTGTGCATGAGCCGTTACCATGGAAACCATAGCATAGTAATATACCGTAATATGAGCACAATATAGAAGGTTAAGCACCACATTCTGACCGGTTAGAGTCCGTATCTGAGCAGCGCAGCAGTGTAGAACACGCAGCCGAGTGCAGACAGGAAGCTCTGAGTGACCGAAGACTGTCGGGTGGATGATTCTTACACGTCACTGCTCATCACTTTAATGCTTTTATTACCAATCAGAGCTTCTCTTCCAGTGATGGTGACTTCTGTGTGTGTGTGTGTGTGTGTGTGTGTGTGTTTTTCTGTTTGTTCATTATTCAGGCATGGCAGAGTCACATCCGGGGCTTCCGGCACACCAAAGCACGTAGAGAGCAGATGCTGTAAGTGTGTCCGAGCTGCTGAGCGACACCGAGCTCCATCAGATTCATTCATTGTGTTTGGTGAACACAGCTTCAGAGAAACTCTTTATATTATTTATAAACCATGACTGTTTGTTAGCAGTTTTTAATAAATCATGCTTAAAAAAAAAAAAAAATTATGATATAAACTATGGTTTATATTATAATCTGTGGTTTGGTTGACACTAACAGTAAAAAATAAATAAATTCATAAGCTTACAACAAGTGCATTTAATTCTAGTAAATTTTATATATTGTAAATAATTTATGAATTATTTCAATATTATGGTAAGATTTAGTTAAATATGCCAAAATAATTTTCGTGCAATATAAAATTTCACAGAAAAATATTAAAATAAAAAAACTAATCTTTTCAGTCACTGTCAACTTATCAGTTACTTTTCTATTGGTCCACTGTTCTGTCTGTCTCGCTTTCAGTCTCTTTTTTTTTTTCAGTCCGTCTGTCTTTCCTTCTAAGAAAATAAAATGAAAATGTATTTTTTTAAGATAAAAAAAAAGGACGATTTCACTCATGGCCAGTTTATTATAGTTACGTTTCTGTCTGTCCATTTGTGTGTCTGATTATGTTTCTGTCAGTCTGTGTCCATTTATCTGTCTTTGTCTATCTGTCATTTCATTTTCTACTGAAAATCTTTAGTTAAAACAGGTAAAATTTTGAAATTGATATGATTTCAGTCATGTTCAGTTTATCCCGTTTTGTTTCTGTCGATCTAACGCCAGTATAAAAATCCTCTACTCGTTTTTGCACCTGTATAGAACGAATATACCAAGAATATTTTCTTGCCTTGCTCTCAGTAATGGTTTTGTATATAGTGTAGAGTCGCTAGTCAGCGAGCTGTCTCAGCTCACACACCAGTGTGTGTGTGTGTGCGCGTAATAAATTTCCCACCATGCCGTGTTGTTCCTGCAGGTCCAGCTCAACGGACGACTCTCACTCGTCTCGTCGAGGTTCTCGCTCGTCCCAGCCCAGTAAACGCTCCTACAGTTCAGAGCGGAGCTCAGGTACGACACCAATCTCTAATACACATAAATTACTATCAACCTGAAGCCGATACCAGTGTACCAGTCCCTTACACTTCCACTTCAGTTTCCTTTTCTTAAATTTCCTTTCTTCGATTCATTTTTATTTACTGTATGTTCTTAGTTTCTTTTAATTTAATAATTTTCCGTGTTATTTTTTCCATTCTTCTGTTTTTTTTTCCGATACAAGTTGTTATTCTTTTTCTCTAATTTGTAAACGACAATTCAGTGTTTGTTGCCTTCTTGTCTTTCCGTAATACATTCTTTTTATATACATCATGCTAATTCACATATTTTGTGTGTATTTAGGAGACCTGTCTTCACCCTCTGAACGTTTTTATCACCCTCCTAAGGTACATGATGATGATGATGATGTACTAATGTACATCATAAGAATGAATCATGATTCCTGTATATTTTCACTGATGATTCTCATGCGTCTGACTCTCTGTTGATGAATTTCAGCCCTTCACTAAAGTGGTGGTGGCCAAATATCCGATGGGCAGCATGGCCGTGGCGGACATGTTGGAGCTGGGAAAGCCGTTTGGAACCATAGTTAAGCATCTCATCTTCCCATTTAAGGTAATAACACACAAATGAATCATTCTAGATAAAATAAAATAAAAAAGGCATTTCGCATGTCATTTCCTGTCATCTTGCTAAAAAAAACTGCTCTTGTTGCATTCTTTTGCTATTTTTATTTTTATTTTTTGGGCAATACCAGATAGCGAGACCATAAATAAACCCAGAAGGTGCCAGGACCACTGGTAGCCCAGGAGTAACATGTGTAGCTCAACAAAGAGAGGGACAGAAAGGGGAACAGATTATTAGTTATGTTTTCGCATAAACATTTTGCGAAGAGAACAAGCAGGACTAACTATGAAAGCACAACTGAAAGGGAGAACCTGAAGGGAAAAACATGCATGAGGGCTTCCTGGGACATAAAAAAGCATGAATTGGAAGACTGTTCTTAGAAACCCTCAGAGTTGTAGAATAACCATATACAAGGTACCAGCAAATACCCTGCGCAAATACCCTGCGCAAATACCCTGCGCAAATACCCTGCGCAAATACCCTGCGCAAATACCCTGCGCAAATACCCTGCGCAAATACCCTGCGATTTCACATATTCCTCAGCTTTATTAAGTTGGTGTCTCTCATCTGACTTTGCTGAGACATATAACTGGTAGCACCATGCTTACGAATTATATTACCTAGAGGAACACCTAATGGAACACCAAAGTTCACTTTGGAACATGCAGAATAGTCACCTTTTACAACCTCAAACTGATAAAGATCAGTCAAATACGGCCTGAGCCACAAGAGGGCTGTTCTCTTGGCTCCCATTACCTATTCTAATCTATCAGTCTGAATAAGAAGTCAATGGTGTCAAACGTTGCGTGAAGGACAAGTAACACAAGCAAATGCACAATCCTGATCAGAAGCCAATAGGTGGTTATAACCAGCGGTGTGTCTCTGTGCTGTGGTGAGGCCTAAATCCTGACTGATACATTTCATGAATGCTATTCCTTTGTAGCTATTCGCATAACTGCTGTGCTACAACCTTTTCGGGGATCTTTAAGATAAAGGGCCGGAGAGGGTTTGATCGTTAGACAGCCTATAGGAATTAGAGTCAGGATTATTATTCAGCAGTTTAATAACTGCTAGTTATAAACATTTGGGTGTGTGGCCAGTACTTATGGAGGAACTGATGATTTTTTACAATATTTTGAGTTTTTTCTATAAGTAAAAACGTGTATGTTTGGGATTTAGTCCACAAGTTGATGATTTTATCGTCATCGTTGCTTGCAACTATATTTTTTCTTGTGTTTCAGGGATTTTTGGAGTTCAGCTCTCATACAGAAGCGAAGGAAATGGTCGCTCACTATCAGACTAAACCCGCCTTCATTAAGGGTCAGCGCATCAGTCTGTGTTTATCCCCAACCGTCGAGGTCATTCATGTACGTACATTATAAACAAAACACAACGCCAAGGGTTTGATACATTCCCTGCTCAAGTAATACAGAAAAGTTTCTATTTTTGATCACTTTAAACTCGCATAAACTGCTGAAATGTTGTTTTGAATTAGTTGTTTGTTTGTGTGTAATCGATCACCTGGGATTGTTGGACGATAAGGATTTTGTTAGCGATATAAAGTTAGATTTTTTTTGACAAGTATTATTATATTTATCTAATAATTTTTTATATATTATTGAATTATGATGATATATATATATATATTTTTTTGTATAAGTAAGATGTCTTGATACTACTGTAAACTGTGATGCTTTACATCATAAGACAAAATTACAGACAGACATTAACACGGCAAAATGTAAAGGTTTATTAGTTTATACATACTGAGATCTGTTTAATGATTTAAATAGTTCATAACAAATCCCAAAAGAATGAAAGATCTACAGATAGGGCAAGTTGTGTTTGTGTCATTGTATGTACAACACTGTTAAATTTAATATGCTGTGCTGATATTTATCTCTGTGTGTGTGTGTGTGTGTGTGTGTGTGTGTGTGTGTGTGCGCGCGCGCGCGCATCGATGCTTTACAGCCTCCAGAGGCGTACGAGCCAGCGTCGAAGCGCTCGAAGCCGTCCTCCCAGTCTGTGGTGTGTTTTTCGCGTCTGCCTCCAGGGAAGGAGACAGAGGACAAGGTGCTGGAACTCGCAGGTTTATTCGGGGATGTTCGCTATTCCAAATTCACTGAAGACAAGGTACAGTGTGTGGACACTTCACTTCTTCACAATGTTGAGATTTTAATTCAATATATTGTTTTTTTTTTCTTCCTGCTTTATTTTCTGAGTTTTTCTTGTACCCTGTTCCTTTTGCTCTGTGCGTGTTAGGCTCTGATAGAGATGGCGGATTGGCATGATGCGGACATAATGGTGAAGTACTATCACTTCAACCCACTGAGGATTCAAGACAGGAGCATCAAAGTGTCCATGTCTTCCCGAACCAACCTCCGGTAGGAGTCTCTCTGATGACTGTAACCCTGACCACATTATGTATATTTTTATTATTATTACTAAATTATTATACTGTTAATGTCTAAATGGACCTCTATGGTCAAGGGGATCCTTTCACTTCCTTATTATTTACATGGCATGTTCAGGTGGCGCCCCCTTGTGGGAATGTTCTGCGATAACGGAAGGAATGGCTTATAACCTGACAACTGAGTGCTCACTGCAGCATTACTCTGTGTTCTTATAAATTATGATCATTGTTTTGTGTCAATTTCAGAGACGGCAGCCCCGAGCGTTCTTCCAACAAAAAGTCAGACTCCAGCAAGAGCCGCAGCAGCAGACAGAGAAGCGAGTCGTCCTCCTCTAAGAGTGCGTCCCACTCCAGCAGCAAAGACAAGGAGAAGACTGACGAGAAGAAGGAGGAAGAGAAAAAGCAGGAGAAGGAGGGAGAGACAAAAGAAGAGAAGGAGAAAGTGGGTGAGAAAAAAGAGGAGAAGGAGGCAGAGAAGAAAGAGGGCGAGGAGACCGAGATGAAGGAGGAAGAGGCGGGGAACGAGGAAGGGGTTCATGAGGAGGAGGAAGAGCACATAGAAAAAGGTGGAGCGGAGGTCGACGCCATGGAAACGGAAGAAGTACAAGAGAGGGGTGAGGAGGTGGAGAAGGAAGGAGCAGATGAGGCTGATGCTGTGGAGGAGGAGGAGGAGGCGAGGAAAGAGGAAGAAGATCAAGTTCACGAGGAGAAAGACGAGAGACACGGAGAGCGGGGATCGGAGGAGGAAGCCGAGGAACAGGTTTGTTTAAAATGCCTGTTCGGTGCGGATTGGTGAAGGAGGCGTGGTCTGTGTTTCTCATAATGAAGGGGGCGTGGTCTTGGGGGGTTGTTTGGGGGTTCTTGTAACGAAGGAGGTGTAGTCTCAGGGTTCTTGTAATGAAGAGGCATGGCCTCAAAGTTTTTGTTTATTTTTTAAGTGGGTGTGGCCTCTGGTGGTCTTGTGATTAAGGGGGTGTGGCCTCAGGGGTCGTGCAGCGAATGGGGGCGTGGTCTTTAGCTTTTTTTGCCATGAATTGGGGGGGGGTGGTGGTTTCTGGGTTTCTTGCCATGAAGGGGGGCGTGGCCTCTGGATTTCTCACGATGGAGGAGGAGTGGCTTATTTGGCCTGTCGGTCACATTGGTGAAGGCTCAATGTTCATGTCTCACTACATCACATAAATGCCATGGCCTTAAAGCTTCTTATTATCATATTTAATGTATTGTGGAACAAAATCATCTATATAACCCTGTGTGTGTTTGTTCTTTGTTCTGCAGGATGACCTGGAGGACATGGATTTCCCAGAGAACATGGACGACTTTGTCACTCTGGACGAGCTGGGCGAGCTGGACAACACAGCCGGAGACTCGTTAGGTAGAAACTGCTCTTAAATTAGCTACAGTACACGTCCTCGTCCACTTCCACTCTACTGTTGTGTTCACATTTACTCCTCACTGTTCAGCTTTATTAGCGCCTGACAACAGTGAAATTAATCAATGTTAATGAAACTAATTAGACAGACATTATTTTGGCAAAAGAAATGTATCTAATGGTCTTCATATGGCGCTCGTACAAGGATGTGAAGACAATGTAAACTGCAGGAAAATTTCATGTCACATTCGAGTCACTACGTCACAGACTGAGGGAAAGAACGTAGGAAGGTTGATGAGGATGCATAATGTGACTTTGGCATGTGTGTGTGTGTGTGCATTTATAATATATATATATATTTTTGGCTTATTATTTATTGTTTTGTTTTTTTTCCCTCCTGCTAGATTCCTCTGAACCCCAGGTCAGTATTAAAAGTCTTTTTTATTTTATTAGAAAAACTTTTATTTATTTTTTATACTTCCATGCTGTAACTAAATGCTTAAAAATGTAATGAGAAGAAAATCTAAGAGTGCTAATCTGTTTGACTGTACTTTCCTCTGTTGTATAAAGGGGGGTAAGGTGGTTGTTGTGAGACCCATCAGGAACGAATTTAAAGAATCCCGCAAGAAATACATGAAAGAAGCTCTGTTCAAGATGGCCGCCCCGTTTGGTAGAGTCATCAACTTCGCCATCTCCTACTACAGACATGAGGTGTGTGTGTGTGTGTGTGTGTGTGTGTGTGTGTGTGTGTGTGTTAATCACGTAACTTCAACTCTCAAACCTGAAAGCACAATATTAGACCTCAGTCGTGTGATCTACTGGCATTAGTTCAGTACTGTTAATCTGAGGTGATGTCACACATCCGTAGCGTTTCTTCAGCAGTAATGTTCTCTGCTCCTGGCTGCCCCTTGTTTGATCTCTCCGTTCGCTCCTCAGGCGCTGATTGAACTGGAATCGGTGGAGAAGGCTCGTGAGATGGTCGATTTCTATAAAAGCAGAAAGCGGTCGAGGCTGTGCGGGCGACCAGTGTCTGTGACGCTGTGTATGACCTTTGACACCATCGAGGTGTGAACACGGAAACCACTCAGCCCATTGTCTTATATTTATTATTTGTCTTTGTAGCGTTGTGACTGTGTGTGTGTGTGTGTGTGTGTGTGATGTAGGGTCCCAGTGGGAGGACGTTGTTCATCAGCATGCTCCCTTTTTTCAAGTATTCAGACAAGTCTCTTCTCAGACTCGCACGGCCTTTTGGGAAAATCACCGCCTACTGCTTCAACAGGGTGTACGGAACGGTGTGTAACGGACACAAACACACTTTTTTTTATTAACGCCATGATTTATCTGCAACAAACAATATAGGGGAAAAATAAAGGCAGAGAAACTGAGTTATGAAAATTAACGTGTCCATGTTCATAAAACAGTCTCTAAATTATAATGATGTATACAGTAATGAAGTAAGAATAACAATAAGGCATGATTCTCTCTCTCTCTCTCTCTCGCTCGCTCGCTCGCTCGCTCAGTGTTACATCCAAATGGAGTCAGTGGAAGCAGCTGACAGAATGATCCAGAAGTATTTACCCTGGCCTCTGAAATTATACGGCACTCCTCTGAAGATCACCAAGTGCAGGAAGGGAGACTCTCTGATTCCCTGGTGAGT
This sequence comes from Clarias macrocephalus, assembly GCA_011419295.1. Lineage (NCBI taxonomy): Eukaryota > Metazoa > Chordata > Actinopteri > Siluriformes > Clariidae > Clarias > Clarias macrocephalus. The sequence continues at coordinate 11,603 of JAAGKR010013757.1, forward strand.
TTTTAAATATGTCGTTTTAAATGTCGAACTTTATGGTTAACTTTAACCTGTCCTGACTTCCTTAAATCCAAAGTCACACCCTCGCCTCCCTGCTCTGGTCTTGACAAGTCTTGATGATTCATTGTTGTGGGGTGTAGTAGGTACTTCAGAGGTGACTCGTGTAAGTGTGTAAACGGTTTATGACAGCTTGGCACGGTTTATATTGGTTACATTTGATATCGTATACCGTTTCATAACTAATAAATAAGGCATTTCTTAATTAAAATTAATTAAGGCTAATGACATGTGAGTTGATCGACCAGAATTTCAAGAATTTCAGTCTGGCCCAGTCTGTCTAACAGTGCAGGGACGTAGGAAAGGGGGCCAAGACTGCGCTCAATTTATGTACACTTTACTATTACCTTATTTCCGTAACAAACTGTTTAATTGTCTTAAATTTCAGAAAATTAAATTTCCCCCTTTTTTTTTTTTTTTGTTGTTTTTTTTGTTGTTGTTGTTTTCTTAAATTTATCCGAGAGTGCACATGACCTGCCTTTTTGTGTAGCTTGGAAGTGCTTCATTTAAAGAAGAAAAAAATGTCTTAATTGAGGAATTAAATATACTGTTTAGTTATTATTTTTGTTAAAATATAATAACTAATGTGCAATTTTTAAAATTCATTTCAGCTTCATCTTTTTTATTTAATTTTGTAGGGTTACTATTGATGTGGAACAGCGGCCGTGACCGTGCGAGTGCATTTCTCCGTGCAGTAGAGTTTTCATAAGCAAGTGTGTGTTTCTGTCTTTCAGGACTACAGCGGACAAGTTTGAGCTCTGGTACGATTCGAAGATGGGGACAAGCTTGGACGAGAGGAGAGAGAACGGCCAGGCGGTTAAAAACAGCAGTGGAGAGGTACAGTACATCTTAAAACCATGTGCTACTACGCTTCAGTATAAAATGTGCTGTTTTTAAAATGAACATATTTATATTCTTGCGGCATTGATGTATAGCTTGTAGTGTGTGTGTTTGTGTATGCAGGACCGTCACAGTCCTGTTTCCAGCTCTGAAGGTGTGTGTGGAGATCCTGCAGATGAAGGAGAAGATTCGGAAGAAGAAGAGAAAGATCAGACCCCCCTCGGACCCTACCAACCCGACAACCCCGTGGGTGAGTAAGAGACACTCAGCGGAGGCACATCGGGGTTTGTGTTCACTCAGCTAGTGCATTAGTGAGCCCAGGTGCTGAAGTCAGGATGTCGAGGAAGCTCCAGTTCATCCCAACGGTTCAGTCAGGACACTTGATGGAGTCGGTTCGGTGCGTCTCGCAGAGGTGTCATCATTCCAGTGAAAGGAAAGTAGAAGTCGAGATAGAAAGACGTTCTATACAATTGTGTGACGGCAGGTTGGGGAGCAACCACATATGGTCCCATGTGGAATGTGCATACCTCTGGCCATGTAGTGTGTTATTAGCAGGGAACAGGAGAGAGAATAATATGGTTGGGGTAATATAACATTGTCAGTGAGTATTCATTAAAAATCATATGTATGTATAAAGCAGTACCATAAATCAGACACTAAGTGTCACTGTTGCACTTCCTGCCGTTTGTTACAGGACACTGTGGCATTGACCTTTGTTTAGTGCAGGACACCATTAT
>JAAGKR010013758.1:0-13232 GCA_011419295.1 Clarias macrocephalus
CCTAAATCCTGACTGATACAGCTCATTAATGCTGTTTCTATGAAGATGTGAACATAGCTGCTGTGATACTACCTTTTCCAAAATCTTGGAGATAAAGGGAAGGTTTGATATTGGCCTGTAATTAGAAAGCAGACAGGGGTCAAGGTCAGGTTTCTTGATTAGCGGTTTAATAACGGCTAATTTAAAGGATTTGGGAACATACCCACTACTGAGTGAACAGTTAATTACTTTCAACAAGGGTTCTATTATTGCAGGTACTATCTGTTTGAGAAAATGTGTCGGTATAGGATCTAATATACAGGTTGACGATTTTGAAGAAGAGATGAGTGAGATTAGTTCCCTCGCTTCAAGGGGAGTAAAGTGTTCTAAGTTCTGATGTGATGTGGTTAGATCATCTGAATTATTTAAATTGTCTGGTTTCAAAGCCTGAATTTTTTGCCTAATATTTATAATTTTGCTATTGAAAAAGTTCATGAAATCGTCACTACTGCATGATGTTGTTGTTGATGTTATTTCATCACTTGAGAAACTGTAAAAGTGAAGTGAATGTGAGACACACAGCTTTAGGGTCATGATGATGATGATGATGCTGATGGTGTGTGTGTGTGTGTGTGGAGTTTGCATGTTCTCCCCTCGGTGCTTGGTGGGTTTCCTCTGGGTGCTCCGGGTTCCTCCCACAGTCCAGAGACCTGCAGATTGCTGTGGTGTGTGAACGTGTGTGTGAATGTTGAGCAGAGGTCCCACCTCTCTGAATCACTGCACTGCATCTATACTGATGTTTTTGTTGCTGTAAGGTTACATCAGGCCACCAGAGGGCGCTGTGGGAACTCGTGTTATAACCCAACCCTGAACAGTGTGACACAGTGTGTGTGAGATCAGTCCTGCACAAGAGCATCATTACCCACTGCTACGGTGGTTTCTCTGGTTGCTGTTCATAACCATGATAAGTGAGAAGTGGACGCAACCACATCAACTGACATCCACATGACTACATCCTGCCGTGTCACTCACAGCGCAGGGCGGAGACAACAATACCACTGCTATGGTATTCAACGTTGTTCTTTTTGTGTTGCTATAGTAGGTGGTTGATGTGGTACCACATAAACCACTTAACAGCAATATAGCAACAACCTGGGTCACCATAGCAACCACCTAGCAACATCATAGCAGTGCAGGGAATCTGTTTGTGATATGAGGCTCCCCTACAGCTTCCGGTGTGTGTGATCACTTCTGCACAAGTTGCTATGATGCTGCTAGGTGTTTGCTGAGGTACCCCAGATGGTTGCTATGATGTTGCTAGGTGATTACTATAGTATGCCAGGTTGTTGCTATGTGGTTGCTAGGTGATTGCTGCATTCCTGGTTCTTCCTATGTTGTTGTTGTTCTTTTTATTGTATTTCAGTGGTAGGCATCCAGTAAGTTGCATTCATACCACAGGGTGGATGTACCACAGTGAGTGACATGCCGCCCCTCTCCACCTGAGAGCTTTATATGCTTTATAGATATTAGTGAAATCAGCATTATTTCACGCGTAAATATACACACCCCCGTGTCACAGGGCGCCGTGCTGCCAATGAACTCCTACAACATGAAAGAGGAAAGCGTGCACACTTTGGGTGCTGCTCCACATTTGTCTACTACTACTGTGGTTAAATTGACTGAGCAAAGTCATTATCGATACACACACACGTACACACACACACACACTGATATACAGTTCTGTTTTGTTTGTTTGGTTTTAACACTCAGGCTTGTGTGTGTGTGTGTGTGTGTGTGTGTGTGTGTGTGTGTGTGTGTGTGTGTGTGTGGGTGTGTGTGAAAGGAAGCGGGTTAGATTGTTATTTTTATACATTGTCCTGTCAGTCAGGTTTGTACACACTGTGTAAATGTTTAGCATACAGAGATATAACAGGGTGGGGCTTTTATTTCTCTTATTATATATCTCCCTCTCTCTCTCACACACACACACACACACACACACATGTCCTTTAGATGAATGACTACATGCCCATACCTGAACACAGACACGCCCATTTCTTGCAGTAGAACCTTTAACCCACTCAAAATTCATGCTCACAATAACCATCTATAATCCTTGAGCCACATTTTCTTCATGCTGCCTACATTTCAGAAAGGTTTATAAACTCAAAGCCACACCCACATTACAAATTTAGGCCCAAAAGGAGCCCATCCTCCATTCAGGTGCAGTGTGGATCCTGGAGCAGTCAGAGACAGAGGTCGGGCAGATTGAGTTCTGGTTCCCAACACTGTCTACAGTAACATCACCTCGCTGGTGGGAAGGTGGAGCTGGAGCGGCATGGGGGCGATGGGGTCAGTCTCACCACAACCCCATGAGCAGGCGTCGGCACCTTCTTACTCCACAGTTCAGTCGTGGTATGTTGGAGTTTACCTCACTGCCTACCTTCAGCACCGAACAACAGCTCAGAGTATTAGGGTGCTGGAAGTTGCCCCCACTGAAGACTCCATAGTTCCACCAGGACACCTAAACACTCACACAGGTAACAGCAGTGCATCATGGGGCAGAGGAGGCCATGGGCCTGGGAGGAACGTCCAGTCCAATCTGAATCAAAGCACAGTTCTGTTAGTGGATTTCAGTGCCACTGGTTTGTAAATTACACACATGGCATGGTGGTGTAGTGGTTAGGACTGTGACCCTGCACCTCCGGGGTCCGGGTTCGAGTCCCGCCTCGGGGTCTGTGTGTGCACGTTCTCTCTGTGCGTGGTGGGTTTCCTCCCACAGTCCAGGAGTCCTGTAGGTTAGGCTAATTGATGTTCTCACATTGCCAGTAATGTGTGTGTGAATGTGTGTATTTGTGCCCTGTGATGGATTGGCACCCTGTCCAGGGAGAACCCCGCCTCATGCCCAAAGTATCCTGGGATTGGAGTGAGATTATAATTTTCAGTGATGCATCCGTGTTCTAATCAGCGCACATTCACATCACTCACACTTGCATCGTCTGTAAGCCACGCCCACTCCTCGCATACACGTACTTATCTGTCTATAAGCCACGCCCATTTATCGCATACACGCACTGATATATAAGCTGTAAGCCACGCCCACTCATCGCATACATGCGCTTATAATCTGTAAGCCACGCCCACTCAGCCCATACACGTACTACGTACACACACACACACTTATGCTATTATTATTTCTATTTCTAAAAACTAACATCCCCTTATTGCCAAGTCAATTAATCCTGAATCATAAGCATCATGTCACACACACACACACACACACACACACACACACTCCCTGGTTTAACAGATTTCTAGTTGCATGTTTTTTTTAAGCTTTAATAAAGACTTTATTAATTCCACATCTTACATCTGTGTATAAAATACTTCACCAGTAAAGTCAATAACAATAATGAAATTGCAAATGGAATAAAATATTCAGTGTTTACCAGAATCTCATCATTAAGTTTTGATAACTACTGAACTATTCTCTGTTCTATCATCATTAACGTGGCGTGTGAGACTGAGTATAGAGTGTGTGTGTGTGTGTGTGTGTGTGTGTTATAGAGACAGGGATAAGGGCGTGTCCCCGAGGCCATAAACACACTGCAAATGTAAAGGAAAATACCTAGGTGGTGACGTCATTAGTTTTAGGACACACCCTATTGCGCGTGCATGTGTGAGTGCAGGCAAATCAGTAACACACACACACACACTGACTTCCTGCTCCAGCTCCTCTGCGCTTCTCTGTAAGTCTCTCCGTCTTTTATATTCAGTTATCTGTACATTACACTGCGGGGCGCGCGGGGGGGCTCAGGGGTTACTCCCGGTCAGCGCGCTCTTACCCCGAGATAAGTCACTTTATATGTATTATAGAGGGGGTATAAACTTGTGCGATTCTTTAACCCGGGGAGTGACCGGGCTCTACTCTCTCTCTCTCTCTCTCTCTCTGTGTGTTGGGTGAATTTCCTGGAATTGTCTCGGGTGATTATGTAATGCAGTAATTGATGTCATGTGGGGACCCTGCTCACACACACACACACACACACACACACACAGGAGAAACGCAGATCGATAGCGCACTGTCTCTCGACTCGTCCCGTTTTTAGTTTTGTACCGTCTCTCTGCGACATCTCGTGATTTTGCGGTAGTACCGAGTGAATCCTAGGAGGAGTCGGTTCCTCTCACTCGGCTCCCTATACGCGAGTCGGTTCCTCTCACTCGGCTCCCTATACGCGAGTCGGTTCCTCTCACTCGGCTCCCTATACGCGAGTCGGTTCCTCTCACTCGGCTCCCTATACGCGAGTCGGTTCCTCTCACTCGGCTCTCTATACGCGAGTCGGTTCCTCTCACTCGGCTCTCTATACGCGAGTCGGTTCCTCTCACTCGGCTCTCTATACGCGAGTCGGTTCCTCTCACTCGGCTCTCTATACGCGAGTCGGTTCCTCTCACTCGGCTCTCTATACGCGAGTCGGTTCCTCTCACTCGGCTCTCTATACGCGAGTCGGTTCCTCTCACTCGGCTCTCTATACGCGAGTCGGTTCCTCTCATTCGGCTCTTCTTAAGAGAGTCGGTTCGCACCGCGGTTTTCTTTTTGATCATTTTGTCCTCGACGTGTTTCACTTCTGCATCAGAATGTGGCTGTAAACTGTGTAAACTACTGTTATTACTACTGTTATTCCATACACTAAAGTGTTTTACACACATTGCATTATTAATCTCAGAAGCGGACGTCCAGTCCAGGGTGTTTATTTGTAGTTTAAATGTGAATCCTTTGAATTATTTTGCAGACTCTAATCTTTAAACAAACCGCTGTAAGTCCTGGGGGCGGAGCTTTGTGGACACATTCCGGAGTGTCTAACTGTTCCAGACTGGGATTCGATTATACACCTTTAATTACACTGATGATATTAAAATAAATGAACAAAGTTAGTTTGATTTAAATGAGTTTGGGTAATTGATTCAATCAGTCATTTAATAATCTGTCAATGATCAATAATCTAAACTCAGGGAGATTTATTCAAATAAACGGAACCTGTCAAGATTTTATATACATTCATATCACATAGACTAATCCTAAGTTTATATATATATATATATATACTGTATAAGTTCGAGCAGTCTTAGGCTCTGTGTTCAGGGTTAGGGTTCTCTCTAGGGGCGGTGGTGTGTGTACGTGTGTGTGTACGTGTGTGTGTGTGTGCACATTAGTTTAAGTCTAACACTGTGAAATAATTTTTTTTTTAAATTTCAGTGTCTCAGGGAGTTTAAACAGGCTGATTAAACCCAATCCAAACACGCAAGTTTCTAAATTAAGTTTAATTTGAGCAAATGAAGAAATCCAGCGCGTGTGTTGAGTCGGTGAAGGAATCATTCGTCAGGTGGTGATGTGAGTCAGTGTGTGGTGTTTCGGTTGTATAAAGAGGAAAACCCTTCACCCTGATAAACCAGTCGAACTTGATAAACCAGTTTGAACAACTTTCACTGTGAATCCGTGTGCAGGACGTGCATGAAATGAGCTCAGACACCCCCCCCCCCCCCCCAACTCACTCTCTCTGTTTCACACACACACTCACACGCTCTCACACCCACACACACTCACACTCATGGAAACACAGCCCTCCAGTCTTGCAGCTCTGTTTGCGACACTGCTGAGTTGCGGCATCACTCCCCGGCCGCGGCGTGCCGTGTGCAGGCCTCGCCTCGCCTCGCCTCTTTCACAACGGCGAAGGGGTTTTTGGTTTTATGCAAACTCAGAGTGAATATAAATGTGCAGTAAGTAAACAGATCAGGAATCAGGACTGATGTAAATCACATGCACGCAAATCACTTTGGACAGGAGGGAGGTTCAGGGTCATCGGGGGTGGAGCTGGAATCCATCACACATACACACACACACACACACACACACCACACACCAGAGAACTACAACGCCAAGAATATATTTAACTGAAAAACATTCATATCCTTAGTTTCACCTCTGAATTTGCATAAATTTACATAAAATACGTAAAATTTGTAATTTTATGTAAATTTGCATAAAATTTAAAAGATATTTTAAAACATGAGGGCAAAAGTAATGGCGTCCATTAACCTGAGGATGCGTGCGTGTATTACTGGGTTAAGTCGCTGACCACACCCAGGGGGCGCTGTTTTCATCATTCCATCATCGTTTTGTCAGTTTCAGCTGTGTGAGCGTCGCCTTTAATAAAGGTTGGTGTGTGTGTGGATGATGGGGAAGCAGATGTGCTTTAAAAAAAACTTTCATGTCTGAGTAGAGTTTTGTCGGCGTAGAAATATGAAAAGAAAACGTCTGCAAAACTCAAATTCAGTTTGGACTAGAAAGCATTTACGTCTCTCTAGCAGACCATTCGTCTCCATCTGACTCTGTCTCCCACATCTCCCCTTGTCCCTCCAGCCGCCTGCATGTCCTCCCTCACCACATCCATAAACCTTCTCCTGGTCCCCCCCCCCTCCTTGGCAGCTCCTCTCCTCCTGATACACCCCTCATCCCTCCTCCGCACACGTCCAAGCCGAACGGCCTCTCCAATACACTCAGTCCTAATCCTGTCCATTCTTGTCCCTCCCTCCAGCTCTGCTTCCTGTCTTTTTGTCAGCAGTAACGTCTCCAAACTGCACAACCTTTACTCACGGCTTTACTGAAGGATTGAAAGAATAAATGAGGCCCGTTGTGAGTTTGGTCTACACATCTGATGACCAGATTGAATAAAAATAAGACATTTTGTCCACGTTACAGATTTGAATAACTTTTTATTGTCTTGTACAAGAGGAGCGTCTGAACATTTAACTACATTTCAGGAGAAACTCCATCTGTTTTTTTTTTTCTGTTTATCTTTTATTGCACCCGTTCTTCTGTGAGTGAGGTTCCTGCGCGGGTGTGAAGGTCGGGGTGTGTTCCTCGTTCTGTAAACATGTATGGAGCCATGGTCGTGTTTACCTGCTCTAACACACACACACACACACGAGTCAAGCTAATAACCAGCCCTTTGTGTGTCTAAAATTGAGAAATGTCTGTGTACACACAGTCTCTGTGTGTGTGTGTGTGTGTGTGAGAGTGTCTTTTTCAGTCCTGCACCTGTAAATACAGACACACCTGAGTCAGGTCATTAACACACTGGTTCTGAAACCTACGCTCAGTAAAGTGTGTTTCACTCGGACTCGGTGTGTTTACACGAGACAAGACGGGTGCTTTTAAATGCCGGGGTGGGCGGTGCACATGGGGGGGGGGGCACATGGGGGCGCTGTGGACGGGTCGCCTCATCGTAGCTGACCGATACAAACCAAGCGCCTTGATGAGCGTTCTCCCATATCGCTACTCGTCACCAGATCTCTGTCCTGACATGAAGCCGTTGTTTTAGTTTTCTTGTTTAGGAGTGAAGTACTGTCGCATAATTTTCAGACTGCACTAGCTCGGACTTTATTTTTACGGATGTCGTCATGGCAACATGAAGTGGATCAGTGGTAGCGCCGTTCCCAATATGTGAGAATAACAGCAAATCAGAAACCCGGATTTTCCATGGTCCCAGTGTCGTCCGTTTCATTTTTTTTATGTTGTGGGAGTAGGCGGAGTTAGGTTAGGTGGGCAGAGCTGTGTATGGTGTTTCGGTGGGGTTATGTAGGCAGGGTTATGTGGGCGGGGCTTTCTTACCCTTTCGCTGTCTATCAAATCGAGCATAAAATCTTTCAAAGCCTAATCAATGTCTTTCTCTCTCTTTCAGAGTTTGCCGGAATGAGTTACCCCGGATACCCTGGTTACCCCCCTCAGGGTGGTGGTTATCCTCCTCAGCAGCCGGGTGGTGGTGGATACCCTCCTCCTCAGCAGCAGCAGCAGGGTGGGTACCCTGGGTACCCTCCGCAGGCGGGCGGTTTCCCAGCAGGGGGTGGATTCCCTCCACAACAGCCAGGAGGGTACCCCGGGTACCCCGCTCAGGGAGGTGGTTACCCCGGGTACCCTGGATTCCCTCAGGACCAGTCTGGAGGTTTCCCCGGGATGCCCCAAGGTAACAGCCAGGAGGTGTTCGGGATGATGTAGAGATTGTGGTCGTGTGGAATAATGGCGATAACGGTGATCTTTTTGTCGTTCCAGGTGGATGGGGAGGGCAGCCCGGGTTTGGAGCTGTAAGTACCCCTGGATTTGATCAATAGTGTGTTACTTAATAGCAAATTCACATGATGTATGGATGAAGGTCTTATACTGTTTACGTGTGTATTGTGTGCAGCCTGGAGGAGGGATGCCACAGGGGTATCCTGGAGGTCAGATGCCAGGGCAACAACCCATGCCCGGTTACCCCGGAGGTGCTCCTGCCCCAAACCCCTCGTATCCCAGCATGCCTGGCTTTGGAGGACCTGCAGGACCTGCAGGACCTGCAGGACCTGCAGGACCTGCAGCACCAGGGGCACCTGTAGCACCTGCTATTAACGTAAGATCCAAAAGTCCTGACCCTCCCTAATCTCCATTCCTGCCTCGTATCCTCTCCTGCGCCTCAGGTTTTGTCACCAAGTCGTCCCGGACCGTTTTGTCCCTTAAAATGCAACCAGCTGTAAGTGGTATCGTGTTAAGGTTTTGCTGTGTGAATGCTATCTACTTCGTGTTGGATCGCTCTGGGCTGAGATACACTCCCTGAGTTTCCTCATCTAGTGCTGTTGTGATACAAACGTGCTGATTTCCCCGTTTTTAATGGTTTTGAACGCCGCTGACTTCACACTCCCAGAACTTTGGATGAAATAATCAGACTCCCAGTGTTAAATGGTCTCTTACTGGACATAATCACACTGTGTAGAGTCTGAATGCCGTTCGCAGATACGATGCTCTGATCCTTTGATCTGTTTGTTTTGCAGCGTGGATTTCGCGGCACCATAAAGGACGCCCCCGGCGCTGACCCACTCCGAGACGTCGAGGTTCTCCGCAAAGCCATGAAGGGCTTCGGTGAGACAGTGACACTGTTTAGTTTCTGTTCTTTTTAAATCCTCCCATCAGTAACGGGGTTCTCTGTCTGAGAGTAGAACCCACAGAGCGTAATCTGCTCCTCTCAGTTCTAGCAGCACCTCTGACACTGGAGACTCCTTCCATCAGTGTTGTATAAGAATCTGCTTAGAAATTAATCTTAGCTAAAAGTGGCGTGGATCACATTATTGTTTGTTTGGTTGTTTGTTTGTGTCTCAGGTTGTTGACTTGTTTCTTTGTTGTTGTTGTGTAGGCACTGATGAGAACGCCATCATCGAGTTGCTAGGGAACCGCTCCAACAGGCAGCGCGTGCCGTTGGTCAAGGCTTACAAGACCACGTATGGGAAGGTGAGAAGTGAACCTGAGTGAATAGATCCTGCACAGTCCGGTCCTCCGGTCCTTATCTCCTCAGAAGAGACGTCCCACCACTACCGCGTGTAGTTTAGGGCTCCAGATACGGCTGAAGACCAGGACGGCCCACACCCTGATACAGCAGCGGGTGAAGCTTTATGTGCTAGAGTTGACCGTTCTGTCAGATTAAACACTCGTCCTTTACTCAAACTGGTTTCAGAGTAAACAGTCAGCACCTATAAAACATCTCAGAACTCGAACGTACCTGAAGTTTGCAATATTTCGTTCCCCCTTTATTACAGTAACTTATCTTTTACCCGAGTGCTTGGTTTGTGCTCGCTGTTTAACTTGAACTCCATTTTGTAGCAGCTTGACCAACATGTACAGTAGATACCTACATAGCAACAGTAACCGAGCATGGGCGAGGCACGTGATTAGAAAAGCTGAAAAAGTGAGGAATGGGTAACACTGCTTCCTCACCGCTGCAGGGTCCAGACTGAGCGCGGGAATGAGTGGAGGGCTTTCAGTGTTCCAGACATCCAGGAGTGTGAGGTTTAATGTCTCTTTTCTTGTCCGTCTCTCCGTCTGTGTTCTCTTCAGGATCTGATCCATGATTTGAAGTCCGAGATCTCGGGGAATTTTGAGAACCTTGTGCTGGCGATGTTGAAGAGCCCATGCGAGTACGACGCCTACGAGCTCCACCACGCCATCGCCGTGAGTGTGCTGAGTCGCGCGCGCACGTTTGTGTGTGTGTGTGTGTGTGTGTGTGTGTGTGTGTGTGTGTGTGAGAGAGAGACAGAGGACCTTAGACATGGGGCATTAGAGTGTTACAGATGGAGTGTTGGAGAGACGGGCGGAGACAGGTTTTAGGGCTGCAGGGATGTGGGGCTGCGGTGAAGAGGTGCGGGGGGGTGTGTGTGTGTGGGGGGGAGATTTAGCGGTGTGGGGGAGGGGTTCAGGGACAGGACGTCATAAAATATCTATTTTCTTTAAATTACTCTTAAATTGCTGATCCAAAGCCCTGACGTGTGTGACAGCAACTTTGTGTGTGTGTGTGTTTATACAGGGTGCAGGGACAGATGAAGCATGTCTAATTGAGATTCTATCATCTCGCAACAATGCTGAGATTCAGGAGATCAACCGTATTTATAAAGCAGGTGAGTGTCCGTCTGCGCGTCTGTGTCTGCGCGTCTGCGTCTGCACCTGTCTCACGCTCCTGAAGCCTGATGGGAACTGACTTTTTTCTAAATTTTTATGTAATTATCTCACACTGGATTAAGTTCATTACAACATAAATTTTAAATTACGCTTAAAATGAGCTAAGTTCATTATTACATAAAGCTTCATGTTTAATGTCGTCTGGAACACCATGTTTTCAAGAAGGACATACACACACACTCACACACACGTTTCATTCAGGTTTGTCTGGAAATACGACAATTTTTTTGTGCCTAAAGTAGAAGTGAATCTCCTTGTGTCAGCGTCACAGCTCGAGTTGAGGAAAAAACTAAACCTACGGCATGTCGGCTGTTGCACTTAAATAACCCTGACATGTGCAGGTGTGTGTGTGTGTGTGTGTGTGTGTGTGTGTGTGTGTGTGTGTGTGTGTGTGTGTGTGTGGAGATAATAAAGAAGAGTGTGTGTTTTACAGAATACGGCAAGACTCTGGAGGACGCCATCACCCATGACTGCTCGGGTCACTTCCGCAGGCTGCTGATCTCTCTGTGCCAGGTCAGACTCGACACGCTGTGGCCCGGGAACATTCAGACACATGTAAAGAAGAGAAGTGCATGATGGGTAATGACGTTTCCCCTCGTCTCTGTGTTACAGGGGAATCGAGACGAGAGGGAGAACGTGGACATCTCTATGGCCAAGCAGGACGCTCAGGTGAGACAACTCCTCATGCCGTTGGTTAATTCTCTGTAACAGCGGCCCTGACGTTAGCGCAGGTTTATATTAATGTGCGCGCTCTGATGCGTTATCGTCTCCATAGCAACAGCTCGTTCACAGGGACGTGTAGAGCTCACGCTCCGCTCGTAACACAGGATATAAGTTTACACATGATTGATGTGAGAGAGATTTATGGTAGGAGTCTTCAGGTTCAGCATCATCAGGACAGAGTGGTTTATGTACGGACATGCAGTCAAGTCCATAAGTATTTGGTCAGCGACATCATTTTGGTGTTTGTGCCTGTCTGTAACATCGCAACGGATCTGAAATGAAGCGATCAGGAAGTGCGAACCATCTGGATGAATTCAAGGACCGAAATATTGCAGGAACCGTTTAAGAATTACAGCCGACCGAGTCTCGGGTCTCTACGCTGAGGACAGGAACATGCTTATCACACTAGCATCATGTTAGCGACATGCTAATCACACTAGCATCGTGTTAGCGACATGCTTATCACACTAGCATCGTGTTAGCGACATGCTTATCACACTAGCATCGTGTTAGCGACATGCTTATCACACTAGCATCGTGTTAGCGACATGCTTATCACACTAGCATCGTGTTAGCGACATGCTAATCACACTAGCCTCGTGTTAGCGACATGCTAATCACACTAGCCTCGTGTTAGCGACATGCTAATCACACTAGCCTCGTGTTAGCGACATGCTAATCACACTAGCCTCGTGTTCACGACATGCTATTGATGTTGCTAGCAGCATGCTAATATAGTCAAGTCAATTTATTTATATAGCGCTTTTAACAATTGACATTGTTGCAAAGCAGCTTTACATAATGAAAAGAAGTAAGTCTGTATGCAATGTGTATGAATCAAAATGATCAGATTGTCCCTGATGAACGAGCCGAGGGCGACGGTGGCAAGGAAAAACTCCCTGGGATGGTAATAGGAAGAAACCTTGAGAGGAACCAGACTCAACAGGGAACCCATCCTCATCTGGGTGATAACGGATAGCAGGGATTGATCAACTTAATAATGTGTACTGGAAGTTCAGTGTAACAGGAGATGTGTTAAAATTAAAAGGAGTCCAGTTTGTTCCTGGAGGCTCAGGTAGACTGTAGGAGATTCCAGTCCTGAGCTATCGAACAACTGAAGTCACAGGTCACCACATGGGGCATCCATGCGACAAGATCTCCAACCAGAAGCAGGACTCCAGGACGGGTTAGACGGGTCCAGAAGGCAGAGGGGTCTGGATCACTGGCAGCTCAGGAGCGAACATGTATAGCTCGACAGAGAGACAGAGAGACAGAGAGAGAGCAGAAGAGGAGAGAACAGAAAATAAGGAGAGATGGCAGTTCGGTCTGGTCACAGTCAACAAGGCGAATGTATATTAGTGCAGAGTGCAAGCAGGGACTCCGGCAGGACTAACTATGACATCATCACTAAAAGGGAGAAGCCAGAAGGAAACACAGACATGAGGGGGAACTGAGATGTAAAGCAACCAATCACCTCACCGTCAACAAACCTGAGTGAACAATGAGAGTGGGGAGGACAACATCTAAACATACCAGTTCACCAGATACTCTACGTCCATGAGTCCCCCAGATCTGCTCCTTTACCTAAGGCTCATCTATTTACAAACATGCTGCGCTAAATAAACAGGTTTTTAGCCTAGACTTAAACACTGAGACTGTGTCTGAGTCCCGAACATTAATAGGAAGACTATTCCATAACTTTGGGGCTTTGTAAGAAAAAGCTCCGCCCCCTGCTGTAGTTTTAATAATACGTGGTACTGACAGACAGCCTGCATCCTTTGATGGAAGTAGGCGTGGCGGATCGTAAGACACTAACAGTTCACTCAGATACTGCGGCGCGAGAACATTTAGTGCTTTATATGTCAAAAGTAGTATCTTAAAATCAGTGTGAAATTTCCCAGGGAGCCAATGCAGTGTAGATAAGATAGGGGTGATGTGCTCGTATCTTCTGGTTCTAGTGAGGACCCTCGCTGCTGCATTCTGCACCAACTGAAGC
>JAAGKR010013759.1:0-13231 GCA_011419295.1 Clarias macrocephalus
ACGCTTTATCTACGGAAACAACTAGGTTCGAGATGAAATCTGCAAATTCGCAGAGAAACTCCGAGTACGGCCCTGGGGGTCTGTAAATGATGATTAGCGGATTGACTGAGCTGACTTTATGTTACTATAGAGAACTTCAAATGCATTAAATTTAAAACTGTGTTTTTGTACGAGAGAAAGATTATCGTTATAAATAACTGCGACACCTCCTCCTCTACCAGTTAGCCGAGGCTGGTGTATGTAGCTGTATCCAGGAGGACTCGCTTCATTTAGAGCTACATACTCGTCCTGTTTAATCCAGGTTTCTGTTAAACATAATATATCAAACTCCTGATCTGTGATAGTTTCATTAACAATAACTGCTTTAGATGCGAGAGATCTAATATTTAACAGTCCGAGCTTCAGATCAGAGGTGCGGCTGCGCATTCAGTGTGATCTGAGTTTGTGGTGTCTATGTTAATTAAATTACTAAAACAGACTTTCTGAGTCTTTCTAAATTTAGCTCGGGGAACAGACACAGTCTCAATATGATGAACCCTGAGTGACGACTTTATGCAGCAAAGAAATCAGTACTGCGGACCGTACAGACCGACTCTCACCCACGCTGAGACACACAGTCAGTGTCATTAACCACTGGACAACACCTGGGACACGCCCAGTCACACACACAGTTACACATCACAGTGCTGTTACTGTCTGTTATCATCACTCATGGAATAACGTCTCTCGTCCAATCAGGTCACTCAGTCAGAACTAACTGTATAATTTGACTGTATACACCACACACTTATAGAAGATATTTATTTATGGTCATCTGGGACTAATTTTATAACTTTTTATAACATTTTGTATCATTCTATAACTCTGTAATTCTGCTTTGTTTGTATGGTGCACTTTTAACACCAGACATGGTCACAGAGCAGCTTTCATTTATAGTTAAAATACTGACCATTTATATCCCCCTGAGCAACTCCCTATCCAGTGTCACCCACATGAGGATCGATTCCCTTTTTGTTCCCCACACCAGCATCTGGTTTAATTTTTAGGGATAGAAAAATATCATTTTAAACACACTGTAAAAAAAAAAAAAGGAATGTAATTTACTTAACATTAAGGGGTAATTTTATCACCGCAGTCAATCAGTTGTATTAAACTGAGAAAAGAAAAACAATAAAGATGAAAAAACATACTTAGATTTTAATAGCACCGAGTCGGACCTGGGTCTTGTGACTTTAGAAGATTTAACATTCATTATTAGAAATGCTAATGCTACATATTATTTTTTTTAAATCTTGAAATGACATTAAAATGGGCAATTTTATTATTCTATTTTATTTAGATTTTCATTGTGTGTGCATCACAGTCATAACTGCTCATACTACCCTAAATCATAAAAATAAGTTTTATTGCTCTTCCATGGCGCAATAATCTGTTCTCTGTTAATCTGCATTAATTAAGATGTCTTAGGGTGTGGACCATCCCTCCACCACCGCGACCATGAGCCGTGTCTGATATGGGAAACTGGAGTGTCTGTGTGTCTGAGACGACTGTGGCACCGTGTTACTCAGCAGGAAATCCAATAAAGAGGTTTCAAATGCTTCCAAATTCAATTTAGCTGTTGGTGATTTCTCCCACTGGGATGTTTAGAGGGTGAACGAGAGCCTGATTATCTGTATTACAGGAGCTTTATGTAACAAAAATGTAATCGTTTAGAGTCATAACATTTGCATATATTTTGCATTTGCTTTTATGCACATCTGGAACCCAAATTGCATATTAAGATGATATTTAACAAAAACTCTCTGGAAGTAAAAGCTTCTTAGACACATGTTCACTCACCTAAGCCTGTGTTAATGACCCATGTGTGTTGTATTTTCATCAATTAAATTTCAGAATCAGCAGTTTTACACATTAATGTGCGTTGTTGTTGTTTTTTTTATTTATTTGTATGAATTGATTTCTTTCTCAGATAAAGATATAAAAGCACACGAAGGCACGTTACAGTTTCAGAGAAATCATCCTTACTCTGCTCTGTACCGAGCCTAACGCCGGTCTCTTTAACGCCGAACTCGTTTCCAATGACAGTACGGGTTTTGACTGGCACTGTGTATATAAACAACACATGGCTGAACAGTTAAAAACAGCCCATATCAAGATATTAGATAAGATAAAATCGGAAATTGTTTTCAGGATGTGTTTGTGTGCGCCTCTTTAAGTTTCACTATTACTCAATTTAAAATACTCTACATTTAAATATGATAAGAGTGACATTTAGATATGAATAAAAGTGTAAATTCTTTCAATTGTTCTGAGAATAAAGTTTTCCGACTTGCGAGACGTCACAGACGAGTCGAGAGTTTCCGGGGCGGTGGACACTGTAATTGTCTGGTCTTGTTTTTCCTTAATCAGAAGTCGAATATTAACCTTTACAGGAAGGACGACGACAGTTCGCCTGAAATGCTGCATTTATATTCCTGTGATATGATCTGCATGAGGATGTATCAGTCTGCTCCTACAGTACAGTACAGGGACTGATGAAGGACCTCGTGGTCTCCTGCTACAGTCATCTGCAGCCCACATACAGTCGACCCGACCTCTGGCTTTCAAATTAAATGATTCACGGCCGCTTTAGTCGTATTATGATTCGGAGAAACACACAAACGCTTATTATTAGACGGGATGAAATCTGAGTCCATGTGCTATAAATACAGAAATGTCAGACATCATATGGGATAGAGGTTAATACTGTAAATACTCTTCCTACACCACATTACTGTAGTCCTGCCACAGTCTTAAAGGGACGATACGTCTGATACTCAGCAGACGGCTGTCTTCACCAACAGGACCGCGCTGCGTTTAGAGAAAGGCGCTATTTGAATTAAGCACGTTTGGGGAAAACTAGTCATTAATGTACATGCTTTTGTTGGAACACAAGCAGGAAATGAGGCCAACTGGTTTCCATAAGTGCTTTCTATTAGAAGGAAGTCCTATTAAAAGAAATAACAATACTAATGACGTTTAAATACTTAACGGCTCGGGTCTCGTAATAGTTTTCTGTCTCTACTTTATTTCATTATTAACAGCAATAAAGCTGTCATGCTCAGAAATGACAGATATCATCGTGTTTGTAATCGTTCTCCTTAATTCATCTCTCATCAAGCCTGCAATCACGTACCGCACTGAAACGCCTACGCTGAAATAGTTTGGGATTTGCATACCTTTGATCGAATGTGTCCTGTAGGAAATGAGGCCAGATGGTTTGCATAAGCGTGTGTTGTCAGAGTAACGTAACATTCTGTTCATTCAGAAGATTTGACATTTAAATATTCATTTCTCAAACTGTCCACATCAGGTCAAATTCGACGTTATTATCTACAGACTGTTTAAAAACAGATTTCCTCTCTACCAGCAGAGGTGTGACCTCCTGAATCCAGACTTTTTAAAAAGAAAAATGCAAAAGACGGAGTGACGTTTTCTTGCCCTCTGCGTTCGTTCTATCTTGTCTAAAGGACGGAACGTTTTCCTGTCTGGAAATTTTAGATACATGTTGGATTGAGACTCTTTGAATAAGCCGTAATTTCAGATGTATCTTGATGACGCTGCACCTCAAGGTAAAACTGCTTACCATTCACACACGTTCACTGATCATCATTAGACAGGCGTATTAAAGCCTGCGGTTCAGTCGCTGCTCCTCTCACATCGCTGCTCGAGGGCGATGATCCGAACCTTCCCAGTGCAGGAGATTCACCCGCGCCCTGTCCTCTGACACGCTGACCGCTTATTAGTATTCATAGCGGAAGTGGACACTTCAAAGAGCAGGAATTAGGAATTAGAGCATTCCTTTCCCATGCTGTAAAAACACCCCCCACACACACACACACACACACACACACCACCAAAAATGCACCCCATGAAGTCCAGAATGTGGCATTGCCAACATCACACAGACCAGAACGTCCTGTCATGTGGCCTCTGTCCTCGACAGACTTTATAACAAACCTTCCAGTTCAGGTTTCACCACCAGGTTTACACTCACTGCTCAGTGCAGATGCACAAGTTACTATTAAGGGAAGCTTTCTGTAGGTGAGTACAGACATGTAATTATTAGACACTAGCGTTAATGCGTATCGTTGACGGTTAAAGAGTTTGTAGAAATAGTCAAAAGATTAAATCTAATAATAATCTGCTGATCTTTAAGGTAATCAGTGATATTATTATTATTATTATTATTATTATTATTATTATTATTATTATTTCAGGTTGAAGTCCACGTACGTGTCTGTGTGTCTCTGTACAGCAGAGACTCTCTGTCTAACTTATTAATACACAGAAATCTTTGTAGACATTTTGTAAAGAGAGCAAGTACTGAGACAGCAGCGCATTAGTAGATTATTTTAAAGTAGATTATTAAACCCCACACATAACTGTTCATAACATCACTTTTACTCAACATGTAGATTCACTGATGGTGCAGATTAAACTTCAGGCAGAGATCTAAGATTCATTAAACTCTGGCCAGGGGTCAATTTAAGACGCGCCCACAGTTGGACACATGCGGACTCGGCTGTCAAAATGCCCGGTTTGTAATGCAGCACAAACCTGCTTATAACTTCACTTCTACCCAACATTTTGGTTACATTTATGATGCAGGTTCAACTTCAGGCAAATAGCAAAGGACTGACAAACGTATTCCATTAAACTCTGTCCAGCCAGTTTTGCGTGATGCTGTGACATAATCGGATTTTTCGTCCTCCAAAGTGTGAACTGTAAAAGATTTCATTGAAACCTTCCTTTTATTTATAGAGATTATCAGGAGCTGGGCAGGGGACACTGTAACTTGACAGGAACGCCTGAGACATGAAATCATACTTGGGAGATGAAAGGCTAACTTGGTGAGAACCCTATTGTGACTGGGCCTTGGGGCCCTGGACAGAGACTCACATCTGAACAAAGTCCTCAAAGCTGGTAAGTGGAGACAATAAATCATATTTAAGGTGGGACATCAATGAAGCTGAGCTGATGAGCAAGCATGGTGTCATCAGTGTTAAGCTGCAGAGCAAGCGCGACATTATCGAAGCTGGGGTGTGGAGTAAGTGCAACATTACTGAATAGCGAGGTCAGAAGTCGCCCACTCAGCTAATCTCGCTCGCTTGCTCTCTGAGCACCATGCATGCATCCGTCCACATCATCCCTCCTCAGCGCTGTGATTAGAAAAGGTATGAAGATCAGCCTGTTTGTCTTGTTTCCCATGATGTTCAAGGTCTGGGGAATCACGGAATAGTTTATTATCATGAACAAAGCATAAAACCGGGGCTTTAACCGGGGCTCTATGCTAATAAAATATTAACCCTGAAACCAGTAGCTTAAATTAGACAGTCAAAAAATCGTCTAAATTCTGACTGTCTGAGTAACTACAGGTCCTAAATAGGCTTCATACTGAAAAATAAAAGATTTATTTATCAAAATTCTAACAACGTATTGAAATGGATACAGATTGTATAACCGATTTCACAAAGCGAACCGCATGTCACATGACACACGTCCAGTCGTGCCGAACACGCTGTAACATATCTTGCGTAACATCCTCCAGCGCCTCAATGAGTCTCTGCTCGAGTTGCTCTGGGCTCCAGCCAATTACAGACTATATTCATTCTTGAATTGCAAAGTTTTCTTACTGCTGTGTTACAGTACGCAAGTCTCCTCTTCCCCTGAGTGATGATCAAACAGTGACATGAAGCAAAATGTACTGGTGACGTTGACCAAGCATCCAACACCATGCCAAGGTTTTGGTTATTTTTGGAAAATCAAGAATTTTATCAGTGTACTGTGAACAATAATATTTCGATTCAGAACAATCCTAGAGGAGCCTTAAGCAGTTCAAGGACAATTTAAGCACAAACCAATATAACCGTATAATAATACTATACAAGACAATAAACATTTGGTCTAAAACGGCTGGTGTAATGGGCGGACATAAAACAGCGAATATAAAATTTGACATAAAATATAGACAGACACTTTGGATTAGTATAAAAACAGAACCCTAATTTTAAAACAAAGTGTGTAGTGTTGGGGCAGTGGTGGGAAGGGGGAGTTTTTTTTTAACTAGTGATCAAAAAGTCATAGGTGCAAACCCCATCACTCGCCAGACAGCACCTTTGGACCCCTGAGCAAGTCCCTCACCCCTCAACTGCTCGGCTGTATAATGAGATAACCGTAAGTTCCTCTGGAGAAGGGTGTCTGCCAAATGCCATAAATGTTTTCAGCACTTGGTGTAGACTTCCCTGGTTGCATCAGTGATGTTCTCTTTCCACACACTTGCGTAATAGGAGAGCATATTCTCCATGGTGCTGCTCCATGGATTGACAGTAAATTCTGTGAGTGGTGATGCTAGACAGGCCTTGTTGAGATTCCTCAGGAACAGCAGTCTCTGCTGGACTTGTTTCACTAAGTGGGAGGTGTTGAGAGACCATGTCAGAACTTCTGGGATGTGCGCCCAGGACATTGAACCTTTCCACTCTTTCCATCTCGTCCTCATGTACGTTGAGGGAAGACGGTGTAGATCTCCAGGTTTCCCTGAAAGTGTGATCATTTGGGTTTTTGGTGGCGCCAATGACTAGATTGTTCTCTGAGCACCTGTTCATGCAGTCGCACCTCCACCCGTCGATTGCAAACCTGACCTAAGTATTGGATGGATGTTTTGTGGTGGAGTCATGTAGTAACTCTTGTGATGATTACAATGAGGGCAGATAATATGCAAAATATGACTCCATATCTTGGGGTTTGTAGGATAAGGAATCCAAAATGAGTCTGTGGGTCTTTTGGTTTTAAAAGCAACAAAAAAGTGCATCCTCATGTTTTCCGTTTCAGGTGTGTGTGAGGGCCGTGTGGATCGCACTAGAGACCATGCTCTCTATCACGGTGTTTGCTGTTCATGCCAACTTCCACTGCTTGATGAGAGCAGGGGTGATGGTTTTGATGTTCATAATGAGTCTCTCAAAGCACTTCATGATAGTCAGTATGTAGCATTGGTTAAATGTTCAGTAGCGAAAGGTTTGATTGCCCTGAAAGTGCTGAGAGGACTTTGAGAAAGCTGAGGGCATCATCACACTGTAGTGAGGAGTTGAATATGTTATTAATTACATCATACATCTGGACCAACTGGTTTAGTGATCAAGTCAGTTTCGTGCAGAGTGCAACAGGTGGCATCGTCATGCTATGGGTTCTCAAAGCAAGCGAAAAAACTGGTTTAGCCCGTTGGGGAGAGAAGTGTCGAGACTGGCATTTAGAGTGTTTTTAATCTCAACCTGCTTTAATACCAGTCTCCATGTAGCAGTAATGAAGTGGTACTGGAAAAGCAAGACCAAGATCAAGATCTAGGAATATGAAGCATCTCAGTCCCTCTGCGAATCAGTGTGAGGTGATGATCCTGTCCATGGTGATACACAGTATGTCTGTCAGCCATGTCACTTTAATTCAATTCAGTTTGATTGTGTAAAAGCAACTTTACACAATCAAAGGAAAATTATGGAAATGGTATGAAATGTGAGGAAATCTGTATGAATCAGAAGGATCAGATGGTCCCTGATGAACGAGCCGAGGGCGACGGTGCTGAGGGAAAAACTCCCTGAGATGGCAGTAGGAAGAAACCTTGAGAGGAACCGGACTCAGCAGGGACCCCATCCTCATCTGGGTGATAACGGAGAGCAGGGATTGATCTGATCTCATACTGGGTGTTAGGAGGCTGGAAGTTCAGTATAACAGGAGACGTGTTTAAGTTCATATGGAGTCCAGCTCGTTACTGGAGGCTCATTTAGAATGTTGAAAACTCCAGTCCTGAACTACTGATCGACTGCATCACAAGTCCTCAGAGAAACAGCTGTCAGCATCAGCCGAGGACAGGAGCATCTCCATAGCCCCAGTCACCACACGCGTCCCAGACAGACCATCATGCAATGGGATCTCCAACCAGGACGAGTCAGACAGGTCCAGAGGACAGAGAGAGCCAATGCAGTGTGGATAAGATCCTCGGTCATGTGCTTGTATCTTCTGGTTTCTCAGCGCGGGTCAACACATTGCCTCTTCCTAATGGTTGAGAGACTCCACATTAAACTAGATCAAATATTCAGCAGAGAAAATATTACTATTCTTCTTATTATTATTATTATTATTATTATTTGTTTGTCCTGGTCCATCCTTCAGTCATGAACACACTGCGCCACACACTCTCAGGTCATCCCCTCAGTGAAGACCCGGCCTCAAAGCCTTGCAGAATTTCTTATGAACAGTTGATTGATAAAGTCACAGCCCAGAATAAAACTGCTTATCTACAATTAATAATTAAATGATTGTGACCTCTGATGAACTCCAGTGCAGCTTATTGGTTATCAGTCTTTTCTGCATGACATTTCGGGATTGTGTGAGACAGCTGGCATTCTCCCACCATACAGGATGTTGAGTTATAAAGGTCAAGCATTTTGAAACTAGGACAGCGGAGGGGTTAAGATTGGATTACACATACCCCCATCACAGGAACCATGTGCTTCATATTAGCTTAGGACTGAAACGGAGACACAGTTTACAGCTGTCAGACAGCAAATGTCCCTCAAAATTGATCTGAAGCCCAATTGCTAATCAGGTTATTTGTGAGCTGTTTAAGATAATTAGAAAACTTCTCCAAGCATTTTGTGTCCTGCATTAATGCATTAGCACCAGATTGACAAGCCTTTATTTATTGCAGGAGAAACACTACTGGAAATTTAGCAAAAATAATTCATATTTAATTAGTTGATGGCCAACACTTGTGACAGGCAGCTCATGCAGCTCAGCCCCTGTTTCTTCATTCAGCTACAGGAGCATTAGTGAGCTCTGACGTCAAGGAGGCTCCAGTTCATCCGCTCTCTCTCACTCACTCACTCATCGTCTATATCGCTTTATCCTGTGTACAGGGTCGTGGGGGGCCTGGAGCCTATCCCAGGAGACTTAGGGTGCGAGGCGAGGTACACCCTGGATGGGGTGCCAATCCACCAAAGGGCACGTATATACACACACTTACATGCTCATTCACACACTATGTGTAATCTGGGAACGGCAATTAGCCTATTCTGCATGTCTTTGGACTGTGGGAGGAAACTACACGCACACAGACCCCGAGATGGGAATCAAACCCAGACTCTGGAGGTGCTAACGGCTACACCACCGTGCTGCCCCAGTTCATCCCACAGCTAACGGTTCTGTCGGGTTCCTCCACTTAGGCGATCATGTCTTCAGGGAGCTGGGTTTGTCAATCTCACAGGGGCGTTGTCATGCTGGGTATGGGTTTGGGCATCTTGGTTCTTAGGGATATTGAAATGCTACAGCACACAGAGACCATCAGAGGTGGCTCGGAGCCTACTGCAGTCATTCCCGTGAAAATTCAGGGAGTGAAACACCTGATCCTTGAAAATCGACGGATAACTTGTCACTGACTTGCAGAAGAGACGCATCTGTTTGTGTGCACTGTACACACGCTCATTCACCAACACCACTTGCACATTACAGGAACTCGGCCGAGTCCCCCGTACAGTCCTGACCTGGCTCCAAGACATTTCCACATTTTTGGAAAAGTCATTAAAGGAGTTCCTGGGAGGCTTTCAACCTTGATGGTGTCCGAGCACTGGTGACACACTGGGATACGTGCATTAGTGTAGCAGGGGATTATATAGAGACATAAAGAGGAATAAAGAGGAATAAAGGGAGTTTTGCACAATCACATGTCCCACATTTACTTGAATGCCTTTTGCATTGTTTTGTATTTTTCCACAGTGACCTGGGAGAAGTTCCTGGGAAAACCCAGTGCACATGTAGATATACTGTATAGATTTTACTTTTAGATGGTACAGTATGTGTACAGTGTATGTGTGGAAACTAGCTGGATTACAATATATATTTTATTTTATTGTTAGTGTCACAGTTGGCAAATACATTGAAAAAGCTTACAGTTTGACATCCAACAAAAGATGAAGAAAAAAAGACAAAATATAAAGATTCAGAAGCTGAAATGTGAAAGTGGACAGAAGGTCATCAGATAAAACACAAAGACACGATGCTCTGAAAAGCAGCCTTGGAGAAAAACTATAATTATATACAGATTAAAAAGTTAAACGGGGGAAATATAACACAAATGCCAACTGTAATGCCACCTGAAGTTATCTTTCATTTCTTAGTAGTGAGGTATTGAACATGGAACATTTGCCATTATTGCAAAAAAACACAGTCATCATGCACAGAAACAATAGATGCTCTTTCCCTCTGTCCTTCCTTCATTTTCCCTATTTAATGGATTTTTAATTAAACCTGCCAGTTTATAGAGTCACACGGCACAGTGCCATTTCACACTCTCACGCATGAGTCCAGGAAGAGTTACAAAAAAATCCCGGTTTATTTCTGGATTAAAAACGTGTTTGTATTTTTGCTTGGATTTATTCATTTTTAATAAATACAGAAGATACGCAGCCATGTCCAATCACATGCCAATTATCACACTATTAAAGGAAGTGTGCGGTTAGTGTGTGTGTGTGTGTGTGTGTGTGTGTGTGTGTGTGTGTGAATGTTGTTGTGTACATTTATGTTTCGTTTTCTCCAAGCGCGGCTCCCTGTTGGTCTTGTTAATTACGCACCAGTTGTAACTAATGTGTCCGTTTTTAACACAGCACTTGTAGTTCTGTCACTAAGGGGGAAAATTAGGCGTAAAACGGTTTGTATTGACCGGCTAGAAACCAGCTGTGTTTGGTGTGTTATCTCTCCACAACAGCACCAGAGGCAGAAAGTGGGGCATTTAGAGAGGAAGACTCAGGCTGTCAGTCAGAGGAGTGGAGTGTAGGAGACGTGACTTTGAGCCAGAAATGCTTTCATGCTGCTTCTTGTGTTCCTCTATTTAAAGTGTTTCAAACACACACATTATTATTGGTTTAAGAAGGAAGTAAACACGCCATATGAAATATTACTCTATGGGAAGTTACACTCGCTCTCCCCTGTTCATCAGAGCGACACCAGCCAATCGAGACATAAAATATGCCGTTCATTTCCAACAACATCTTCATTACCAGACTAAACCGAACCCACTGGGCCATCGGAACCATATCCAGAGTCAATCCGAATGTTGATTCAATATGAAGAAAAAATGTCATCAGTTCCAGTTTTCATCTTTTCCTTTGGTTACATTCTCGATGTTCGGGCGATAAATGTAGCCCACACCAGAGTCGAGGCAGTGACTCTGTAGCCTCGGAGGGGAAACGTCTATAATGTCTTCATTTCTGTAAGCGGCTGCTCCGTAGCTGCTCCGCTATTTGCTCTCTTCAATGATAAACCTACATCTCAAATGGAGAAGAAGCTTCTTCTAGAGCTTTTCTAACCTTTATAGATGTGCTCTCCCACCCTGACCTGTCTCTCTGCCATTTGTAGAAGCGGGAGACACCATGGAGATCAGAAAAAAAAATACCCACCATCATGAAAACTGTAGAAAATGGGACTTTCAATATTACTTCAGCTTTGACCCCTAATTAATGGGGTCAATTAACAATTAGCATTAATTAAAGCCAGGCAGTGCATCCAGAAACACACCTCCAGCACCAGAGGGCGCAGCTGGGCTTGGCAGCGATGAGGTGGCATATGGCTTGGGCAGAAACGTCTTCCAGAGCATGGCATTATTCAGGCACAGCAAGAAATGCGACTGGACACGATCCGGGCACAGCATGGCGTCATTTGAGAAAAACAGTTCTTATGTCTAGTTGGGACTCAGCGTGAAACGTCTCCCTGTTGACCTCCGTCTGGAGCGGAGCGCCAAGCAGCACCCTTTGCCCTTGTAGCTCTTGAGCTCATGCTGTTCTGAGAGCGCGCTCAGCAAAATCCAGCTGTACGGAGAGATGTGCTGATAGCTGCTGGGTGGCACACGGTATGGGGAGTATCTTCACCCTGGAAGCCAGATTCTCTTTCAGGTGCCATTTGGGAACTTGCATCCGTTTTTCCACATTGTTTCCAAGACAAACTTTCAGCGTACAAATGAAATATAGTTTAGGGGAGATGAAGAATCTGCGAAGTGATTTAACTGATCCTGAAGTCCAAACGCCCCCACAAAATACATTGGAGGAGAGTCCAATCTGCTACTCTGCAAGGTTGTCAGGCGTGAGTAAAGTGGCAGGTATAAATACTGTACAAATGTATATTTCATTTACAGGAAGACAACAGACGCCAGACAAGACACCAATGAAAAACAAGGAGCTTAAAAACACCAAAACACAATAACGTCCAAAGATCCACACCAGAGCAGGACGAAGGAGGCCGACAACGGACAGATGAGGGCTGTTCCTCTTCTTCATCACACAGAAATGACTAAAAACAACCTAAACAACATCAAGCACAGCTTCCTTCTACTCAGCTCAGTTTCCGCTCGGGTCACCAGGCCGGGTTACGTCAGCCCGTCTCTCTCTGCCGTCCGGATGCCGACGGCGGAGGAACTGAAGCACGTCGATAGACAGGCGGCTGCAAACACCTGGTACCTGCTTGCGCGGTGCTACTTTGAAAGCTTGTGCCTGACCACAACTTCGTTTGAGGAACATGGTCCTTCAGGCCGCTTCTCCAGCAGTCGTCTGGCCGATACTGTAAAAGGGTCAAGCAAAAGAGAGAGACATTAAATCCTCACACAGAGAAACACTTCACCAAGCGGGGAATCCAAATGTAACAACACCAGCATAAGAATAAAGAAATAAAAAAAAGAAAATGTCAGCATTAAAGAAAGGATTGGTTTGGTGGTTGCGGTAGTGAACCTGCCTGGCACATCACCAGCGCCGCTTAGATCTTCTGGATTCTGTTCTTTTCATCTTTAAAACGATTCATCTGAGAGATAAAACATTTCACAAAAGCAATCAGCGTCTTTCTGGCTGCCTTTTATCGCAGTAAATCTGCACAAGGTCGGAACCCTGACGAGACGTCGTGTGATCATTAGGCGTGGTGAGCGCAAATACCGCGTACACTCTGTACACACACACACACACACACACACACACACACACACAAAAGCCCAGGGCCCTTGTGAAGATGCCAATGGTGAGGCTGAAAAGGGAAAAGCTTTTTGATTGCATGGTAGCATATTGACACAGCTGCAAAACTCCACCCTCCAAAGTGGGGTGCGTGTGTGTGTGTGTGTGTGTGTGTGTGTGTGTGTGTGTGTGTGTGTGTGTGTGTGTGTGTGTGT
>JAAGKR010013760.1:0-13225 GCA_011419295.1 Clarias macrocephalus
TGTCTGAATATGCTGAACCGACACCATTCCCACAGACACGCGAAACCCCTGGAGGCCTAACGGGGGTGTCAGGCAGTGCCAGGAGCAATGACAGAGCTGCACTAACAACATGCCTTTTCGGAAATGATATCACACCCTTCGGTGCAACAGGTTCGTGGATGAGAGCTAGATGGAGTTTAATAAATGATAGTGGCTGCATTCAAGAAACAGAGAAGGGATACAGCCAGCGTATCGATTGTTTAAGCAACACTCAGTCCGTTATAGACAGCATGAAGGATAAATCCGTTAATCATCTGCTCAGTCGCGCTATACTGTAGATCCATAAAAAAAAAAAAAGAGTTCTTACCTGGAGGATGACACACCACTCAGACTGGCACTGGACGTCCTCGCAGGGCTGGAACATGCCCAGGGTCACACAGTTCAGGAGGATAACCAGCATGCTGACATGCTCGAACCAGGTGACCACGAGTCAAGGAAGGAAAACTCACAGTATGTTTAATTACATGGAGACAAATTGATCTCTTAAGATTAACGTCTGAAAAACGTCCATCTTAGTGTGATTGTGTGCTTGTTAGTTGTTGAAGTGGGTTTCTGTTTCTCCCCTGCGCTATAGTCTTTTAATTACTCCTAAATTTAAGAAACTTCTAAAACACGTATTAATTACGGGGGGAACAATGTTCACCAAATGAAAAAGAGAAATTTCATTACGCTTCACAGGCTTCAGTCACGGAGACACAGAGAATTTAACCAAAAGTGCTTGATTTATTCTTTCAATAATACTTTCCGAGGACACAATTAGGCTGCTTACACTTACACTGTGATTTGGATTTTAATCCTGAGCACAAATTTTGGCTCCCCCAGTCTATTAGAACAGAACTGTTGGTGAGCTGAAGTGTTAGATATCAGTTTGTACTGGCGTATTTATTTTGGCTCTACAGTCAACTGGTGTCTCATTCACAGTGTACAGTACAGTCTATCCACCTCGGGGTCTCTGAGCCAGACGCCACACTGGGAAGAAAGATTTTTGTAGCATAAACATATTTTTGAACATACTTTAAAAAGGGCAAAAGATATTTCAATTACCGTAAAGTAAAATAAGTTGAGTAAAAATAAATGATCTCATTAAACAAATGATTGTACATTTCTGAACGTAATCTATTGTAGTAGAATAGACATAATATACGGTAAAAATATTTTATTCTTTCCAGTATGATAAAATGGAATGAAAAAAAAAAAGGTTACTGAATAAATAAATAAATAAATAAATAAATAAATAACTTTAACACCACATAACTCATTCACTCACTCATCATCTATACAGCTTTATCCTGTATACAGGGGCCCTGGAGCCCATACCAGGAGTATAAGGGCGCTAGATGGGGTACGATCCATACAATCCATCACAGGGCACACACGCACGCACACACACACACACACACACACACACACACACACATACATACATACACACACACACACACACACACTATGGGCAATTTGGGAACACCAGTTAGCCCAACCTGCATGTCTTTGGACTGTGGGAGGAAACCAGAGTCCCCGGAGGAAACCCACCAAGCACGGGAAAAACATGCACACTCCATGCACACAGAGACAAGAATCAAACCTGCACCCTGGAGGTGCAAGGCGACAGTGCTAACCATTACGCCACCGTGCCACCTACACCACGTATAACATTAGCACATTAACTCTGATTATTAATTATATATCAGTAAACTGGTGACACGGGGACCAAAGGCCAGCCCAGGTGGTCCAATCTCACAAAAAAGACACTGCAGCACAAATCATTACGATAGAAACACACAGTGCACCAAAACCCGCTATGCATGGAACGCCCAACTGCAAACGAGTCCAAAACCTCCAATCTCCCCACATCCCAATCTGATTGAGCAGTCATGGAACGGAGGCCCTACTACACAACGCACAGCACCCAAAGAATACACCGCTAACGTCCCAGTGCCAGACATCACAGCACACCCCTGAGGTCTTGTGGAGTCATGCCCGAGGGACTGGAGCCACCAGGGGAACGTACACAATACTGGGCATTATGTTTTGAGATGGATTTTTCGGCTGTTCGGTGTATATTTTACTTACTGAGACATATTTTGTTATAATAATAATAATAATAATAATAATAATAATAATAATAATAATAATAATGAGATAACATAATAACACATAGCAATAGTGCACATAGTGTATGTGCACTATTAGTTTTTATTTGTAGTGGGCTAAATACATTTATTATGTTAGGTTTTTGACATGTAAAATACTAAAGATGGGAATCACCAGCAGCCACACGATAAAGAATATGATCACGATACCTATGGTAGGTGCTGATACGATTTGTATTGCGATTCTTTAAGTATAATGATTTTATAAATGTCCTACTTCAAATAGCAAATAATATATTGCCACACACAGAGTGTTATCTGACCATGTGTGCACAGTCGAGAGCACGCCACCTGTAGGATCATAGAGGAACGGCAATGTTATATAAATAACAAAAAAGAATTAAAAAAAAAATCTATTGTGGAGTCTGAATGAAATTTCCCTCCATCTCTAGCAAATTCTGTATTTTTTCTTCCATTAACCAATCAGTAAAAGAAAAAAAAAACATACTGTATTAACTTCTTAGAATTTTTTTAAAGGTATATTTAAATGTATTTCTCACATCACGTCACATCGAGGGCGAGACATACGAGCGGAAAGAACTGCAATTCCCAGCAGGCACGCTCCGGATCACTGGAGTTCTAATCATAAGACACACCTGATCCCAATCGCCGCGGGGCGATGAATTAAGCTTGACACCTGCACATCATCGCGAAGTATACGCACTCAGAGTCTCCTCAGAACTATACCAATAAAATAAAAGCCTGCAATTATTATTGCACTTACAGTATGTCCCATACTGTACATCCTTGGTCCAAAATCCAATCCCCTTTAAAGCATAGACATCAAATGACGCTGGCCATCAATAAGAGCACTATTGTCTGGTATACATGATGGATCACAATTACATTTTTTAACAAATCAGTAATCAATAGCCATAAAGACATAAATTACATTCAAATAAATATATTTTTATGAGCAGTGCAAATAAAGTGATAAAGAAACACTTAACATGTCCTCTAACACATTTATGATTTGTCCAGATTAAAGGGTTTTTATCTTTTTATCATTTTCATTTCATTAGCATAACTCTTGTTTCTTTGGTTGCTTGAAATGGGAGGAAGCAAAACCTGTCACTTAAGCTTTGTCTGTCTGTGTGCACGACCTGCAAACACAACTCTGACCTACTGTTATAAAAATGCAGCAGGATAACCACCGAGATCACCAGAACATCTCCCCAGGAATCCCAAATATCATCAGATAGTAAGTCACAATAATCCACACACCCTCGTCTGGCTGAGCATGAATACTGGATGTTCACAAACCCAGTTGTAAACACAAGCACAGACCCCGTTCCCATTCCATGTTCTTGAAAACACCAGCGCTAGAACCCTCCAAGGAGGCAATCAGCGTTCCAAGGCTCGAAATGCCCGGCCAGATCTCATGTTTAATGCAGATCTGCTTTTCTGATAGAAGATTAAAAAAAAAAAAATCTCAAAAGAGCCGTCAGACTCATTTAAATGAGCCGTGACTGAGAATGAGAAGAGCTCAAAGCTGTATAAATGAAATCAGCCACTGATAAGAAGGAGCTTTGGGTCAGCAAGCTTACAATGAAAAGAAAGTTATATATGGTCAGTCAGATTAAAGAGCGCATATTACATATCTCCACTTTTCACACAGAACAGTAGAGCTCATGGGGAACCCCAGGCATGGAAGTTACAAAACTCAGATATAAGACTCAGATATAATGGGAGGGTTGTGGAAGGAATAAAAAATCAAATCCAATGCCAAATCAAACAAGGTGGACAAGATTATCTGCTGTGGCGACCCCCACGGGAGAAGGCAAAAGAAGAATTTAAAGAAATACAACAAAAATATTTTAAAAAATAAAAATGTTCTTATCAAAACATTCTCATCATGCATATATATACTCACGGCCAAAACATGGTATCGGTGCTAAGAAAAAGTGAATTTACAGATCATGTAACACCATTTTTCATAACACTTTATGCTTCCAGATCTCCAGATCCATTCTTCGTTTTTTGGAAATATGCATACACATTTATATTTTTATCAAACAAAAGGAAACAGATTTGCTAAATACAATTTCGCGCCCTTTTCCCTTTGTAGTGTCCACAACTTTTTTAATACAAATCTTGTAATGATCTTAATTGTCATTCAGATGAAACTTGGCCAATTCAGATTTCAAACAAACCAGAACATAAACCTGAAAAAGTGTATTATTTTAAATTGCTAAATTGTTAAGATATTGCAAGATGAATTTGACATGGTTACAGACACTACAGATTTTTTGCTTTTTTAAACTTTTTACCAAAAACCGATTTAAGCAACACTTCTTACAGGTCATATGCTTCTGGAAGCTTAATACACTGTACACATTTTAGTATCAGTGCTCAGAAAGAAATATTAATAATTAGCATTTTAAATTATTATTGTTTGAAGTGACAGAAACGCTGAAAAACAGTTATTTTCGGGGCACATCTAAAATCATCTCTTCAAAACGGCTGAAGTTAGCGACACATTTTTTTTCTGCATCATATGTATAGGATAATAAAAACATAATTTTATTACATAAAAATGTAATTAGCACCGATACTGTGTTTTGGATGTCAGCTTAATTTACTGTTTATAATTACCGGACTGAAAACGATTATACAAAACGTGAAATCAGGCTGGTACTGATGTTGAACTACTATTAAATTCTATTAGCACTATTCAAACGTGCAGTAGAGCAGCACAGTAGTAACGTGGCGTTGGCACTGGCTGTCAGTGTCCCGGGTTTGAACCTCAGCACAGGTGAGAGAGCAGCGTTTGAGTTTGTTTAGGGATTTGAAAACACATGATTAAATCATGTCGGATGTAGGAAAACAAATTGGGAGAGAAAGAAAGCACATCAAATATCATTCTGAAACGGGTGCAAGGGAGCAGAGTCACTCGAGCAGAAAAACATTTTATTGTTAGAGATTAAGATCAAGGCTGTCATGGAAGTCTCTGTGAGACTAGGATGAGGAATACACACACTGACACACACACACACTAAACAACCAGCCCAGGTTTCCCTTACTGCACTTTGTATGCTACATTTTATGACATACAACACGTCTCTCCAGAGAAAACAGAGACATGCTGTTTCTGCTCAATAAATCATGACAAAGGTTGACAGAAGTAAAGGGCACGCAGTGTAGCCTCCTTCCCTTGATGATACTGAACACAGTTTAAGAAAGTCTTACAGACAAACAGCAGCCAGAGTTGCTTAAACCGATGATGTGTCACTGTCTTTGAAGACTTTTTTTCCTTTTTTTCTTTTATAACAAGAGCCTTTTCCCGGCTGTCTGATCCTCATCCGTCCATCTCCTTAAAAGGCCAAAAGGAAGGCAGGACTGCCAAAATAAGACTTTCCCAAGCACCATCTCATCCAAGCTTGTCCAACGCAGAGAAAAATCTATTCTCTATATTTGTTCATGTTCCTTGTTTTCTTCTTTCTTCGCCTCTCAGATGCGACTTTTCAGGTTTTTTCATATTACATTAAAATGAACATACGAGTAAAAGCCATACTGGAGACATGAAGGTGGCATTAGACAAACAACAGAATTAGAGAAAAGATGATTAGAGAATTGTTAGATTTCTTACTGATGATGGTAAACCACACTAAGGGTCATGTGTAGAGTTGATTATTGCATAATTATAACCAAAATTGTTCTGGAACAAGCAGCAGTATGAAGTCCTGCACTGTTGTCTGACTGTTTGATGTAACTGTCTTACCACAAAATTCATGTTTTGGTCATTGTACTGTAAATACACTTAGAACTATGTAATGACACTTGAGACCAAGTTGGATCTTTGGATCTGAGTGCACTCAATTGAGGTCATGACACTTTTTCCCAAATACACTGTCTATATAACCTTGTTTAATACTCATATGGAGACCGTTGGGTATCATTTTTCTGGCACACTTCATTAAGTTCATCAGAGAAATCAGAGAAACAGTGAGGCGCTCAGTGGGTTAAAATATTATAATATATTACTAATCTGCCAAAACATGGTGTTGGTGCTAAAAAGTTTCTCACCTACAGTAGGTGCAAAAAGTGAACTTTCAGATAGGATCTGAAACACATTTGCTAAATACAATTTCATGACCTTTTATGTAGTGTCCGTAACTTTTTTTCATTAAAAACTTCCAATGATCTTAATTGTCATTTTATGTGATTTCTGAAAATTTTTACTATTCTAAAATGCTAAATTGTTAAGATGTTGCAACATGAATTTGACATGGTTACGGACACTACAGTTTTGTTTAGTTTTTTTAAGCTTTTACCAAAAACCATCTGTTTTTAATTTAAGCAACATTTTTACTAGTCATATGCTTCTATTAGTTTACACCAATTTTAGTATCAAATCTCATAAAGGAATATGAATCATTAACATTTTAATGATTATTGTATAAAGCAAGACAGTATAACGGTGAAAAATGGCCATTTTTGGGGCATATATCAAATCATCTCTCCAAAACGCCAGAAGCCAAAATGTACATTTTTCATTGCTGTTCAGTCACATGTTAAAACACTCAACAGTACATGCTTTTTTTCCACTGTATATCTGGTTCAAGTGCTTTTTAAATAAGCTTCTAAAACATGAGCATGGAAGCTGTGAACATATTGTAACAGGACTTTATAGGTATGAAATTGTACAACTTTTTTTGTAAAATCACTGTCAAATCTTACTGCTGTTGATAGCAAAAACAAACCAAGATGAGACAGGACATTGGTCTATACATTATGGACACCGCCATCTCATTACCACGACACTTGAGAAATCCCAAAGACATGGATTACATTAAAGTGATTTTATTAACCTGAATGATTCACCCAAAACACCTGGCTTGCAAGCTGACTCAATACAGAGAACTCTCCACATAAATATTGATCTAACATTTGAACTCAGGGTTGTTAATCCTGAACACTGAGGTGTCGATTCCTTAACATATCTGATTGCTGTGGTCTGTGTGTTTAGGGAGAGGACGTTGGAGTGTGTATGTGCACCGTGACACCATCCTCATCTTCCTTCCTCTTTTAGGGTCAAAACACTGAAAATGGCTTCAACAAATGGCTGACTTTGGATGCTATAAAGAACTCTTGTAAAACTGTCTTCCCTCTAAGGAATCACTCCGGCAACGAAGCGGAAGCAGAATCCAGAGAGCTGTCGCCTATATCATGTTGTCTTGTGAACATCTGCCATATGGCTGAATCTGGAAATGTGTCTTTGTGTCAGAACAAACCTTTCTGCTCAGCATCAGCCGCTCCGATCAGGAGGTAATGACTAACACGCTAATGCTTGACTCATGCTAAAAGTGGCAGGTTTAGTGATAATGTTGTAACATCAACAGCTGTGATTCTTTTTTTTTTCATGTCATAAAATAACGTATTAGTTGTTGATTAAAGTAGTAAAGGCACGAGAGATAATCATCAGTGGAGGAAATGTACATATACTGGTGGGAGTATGAGGTTTTAATGATAACACTGTTTTAACTACATTTTGACTAGCTGTTTAGTAATTGGCTGTATGTAATCTGTTGGAATTTACTGGATTTGTTGGAAATCCATAACTGGAATGTAACCACACACTTAACGTACATTGTGCTACAGCTTAGGTAGATACTGTAGCACATGAGTTGTATCTATAGACAAGAACTGGACAAACCCTCAGTGACATCACCAATAAGAACTGGACAACTCCTCCTTGACGTCATCAATAAGAACTGGACAAACGCGTCACACTCTGTGACGTCATCAATAAGAACTGGACAAACCCTCCATGACATCACCAGTAAGAACTGGACAACCCCTCCATGACATCACCAGTAAGGTTTTCTGAAGAGCGGTTTTGAAGCTCAACTCTGGAAGCGCTGGTTGTCGCCATCTCAGCAGCAGCTCTCTCCACCTAAACCCCAGGAAATCCATAAATGGGTAAATGGGCGTAAAAGTTACGCTCAACAGCCTGCTAAGGGTTTAACACATGTAAGACAACTGTCATTCAAATCGGCCACACCTCTAATTATGCATAATTTTATGGCTTAATATAATTTTAACTGAAGATTTGCATAAAAATTTACCCCCTGTAAAGTTATCATGAATGGAAAATCAAAAGAGAGTCAAAAACCACTTTTTTTTTCATTGTACAATAAACATGTATTTCTGTTGTAAAGTTGGACCATTTAGCATGCGACCTATGGGGATTGACTCACATTTGAAGTAGAGCCTACTGGACATTTGAGGAACTGCATGTTTTGGCACTTCCGTATTGGACTAATTTTTCAGAACTGGAGGTCGCTTCTTGGTTGCATTACGATTGTGACAACATTACTAGCCTAGCCATGCATTTTTGCATCAGGTGACTGGGTCTTATAATGTAGGCAACTCATCATGAAGTCATAGCATTCCTTACAGCAGCACGGGCGCTCCGTTCCATTTCATTAGAGGGGCAAATTCAGGATTACACATTGATAAATTTTCTGACAAGGACAAAGAAGACGCATGCACTCCAGGGACATGCATCATCATCATCATCATCATGGAAGAGAAAGGAACAGTTGGGCTTAAGTTAGGACTGTGCCCATGGCGAAAAAAGCTCCCTTGTTAGCACAGGGCTCCGACCTGAAGGCTTCAAATGGCAGCAAACAAGAGAGATCTCTCAGCCGGTGCCCCCGCGCTAACAGTTCATGGTGAGATCACAGCGAATTCTCATCAAACAGCATCGGTCTGCTGTCTCATCTTCATTCCCAGTGTCCCTCATTTCCCATATCTCTGTGTCTTTCATCCCTATTCGGCCTGGGCGTCCTGCTGCGATAAGGCTCCGCTTCCTCCGCAGAGGAATAAGCTTCCAGATGCCATCTTTGCTTTTGCTTTGCCATCTGTTAACTGCGCAAAAATTTATGTGCTTTCAGGTCTATCCTAATTTCCTGGGTCCTGCCCAAGAAGTGTTGTCTACACCGCTAATTAATGTCATCTTACAATCACTTAGCAACCTTTCACGGCATTAAAAGATCATTTACACAAGTGTGGAATGATGTTTAACCTCACTCTGTTCCCCCCTAGTTGCCAGCTTTTTTGTATGAGTCACAGACCACCAACAAGTGTTGGCTGCAACAAATGACAACTAATATATCAGCGGATAGAGCCGGGACAGGGACAATAACAGACAAGCAGCACGGTCACACTCTACACCAACAATTTAGCTGAGCTGAGCCAGTAATGAACCTGCAGTGTAAATAAGCGAGCATTATGTAATAGATCCGCACTAAAGCTGCCATCTTTCTTTGTCATGTGAGTTAGAAACCTCCTGTACACACAACAGATTCAGGATATTTAGGTCAGCTATGCCACCGGAAAACTGAAACCGTAATCGCTCCTGTTAATCAGCGCAGAGTGAGAAAAAAAAAACCAAAACCATTGTAAGAGCCGGAACTTTCTGTT
This sequence comes from Clarias macrocephalus, assembly GCA_011419295.1. Lineage (NCBI taxonomy): Eukaryota > Metazoa > Chordata > Actinopteri > Siluriformes > Clariidae > Clarias > Clarias macrocephalus. The sequence goes on from JAAGKR010013760.1 coordinate 9,621, forward strand.
ATCTCCATGAACAGAGAGAGAGAGAGAGAGATAGAGAGAGAGAGATCGAGGATACCTACTGGAGGACAGACGGCAAAGGATGCTGTAACTATTTATTATAAGGTTTTACAGAAGCAGAGACAAAACATTTCGCTTAATCTTCCCTCATTACCAAGGTAGAGTGTTAGGAAAGTTAAGACTTTTGGAATTTACAGCAATTTTTTAGCTAATCTGAGTGTGATCCACTCATACTACTTTAGTTTTCTGTGCAAATTTTTTTTCTAGTTAATGTAAAAAAAATCTCAACAAGAATAAGGACTGAATCAAAAGGTTTTCTAATAAAGGACAAAAGAAAAGACATAAATAAAAGCAAGGTTTTTGTCTGTAGGTTAGTCAGAACTTGCCGATATCTATAATGATATCTTTACATTTCACACACTGGAGGACGCGAAACCAGTCTCAGAACACCTGACTGTATGTCTGTATGTCTGTATGTCTGCCAGCCAGATTTTGTCACAACATCACGCAAAACTGTGTGGACAGAATTTAATGAAATTTTAAATGCCATAAATGAAATCAAAATGAGTAGAAGTAGAAGTTATGAGCAGTTTTGTGCCAGATTATAAACAGTTTGGACAGCGCACTGAGCATGCGTCTTAAATCGAGCGCAGGACAGAATTTACTGAGACTTCTGCAGTACTTAGATCTCTGGCTGAAGTTTAACCTGCACCATAAGCGAAATCTAAATGTCGAGTGAAAGTGATGTTATGAACAGTTATGTGTGGGATTTAATAATCTACTTTAAAATAAGATACTAATGCGCTACTGTCTCAATGTAAACAAGCAACTGCACCAATAGATATTAATTAGGAATATTTTATATTTCAGCACTGTTATTAGCGAAAGTCGTTTTAAGACAAAACTACATCTTTATCTGATCTACTTTTTCCATTTCTCATCTGTGATTCACTCTCCGATTACCGAACAGGGAGTGTATTTGTCTGACCACCGAAGAAGTACAACTTAGTGTAAACAAGGCGTAAGATACTCAACCTTACAGAATGTGATTTCTGTGTATTAATAAGTTAGACAGAGTTCTGCTGTACAGAAAGACACACAGACATGTACGTGGGCTTCAACCTGAAATAATAATAATAATATCACTGACTACATTAAAGATCAGCAGATTATTATTACTCTCAACTCTTTAACTCTTTAAGTCAATGACGTGCACTAACGCTAGTTATATATACTTTTACCATCTTTCAGCCTATTTAAAATATGATGTTAATCTTTGATACGGTAGGACTACAGGAGAGTGGTTATTAATCAGACTTCAATTTTAAAAAATGCTAAAAAAAGAAAAAAAGGTAAGAAAAGGTTTTCTAACATTTTACAACAGAAGAATTATGTTCCCTGATTAATAATCAAATCCATTTCACTCTCTCACTCATTCATCATCTATACCGCTTAATCCTGTATTCAGGGTCACGGGGGGCCTGGAGCCTATCCCAGGAGACTTCGGGCACATGGCAGGGTACACCCTGGACAGGGTCAAATCCATTTCATTCAATAAATTAAAGCATATTTTGGGATCAGGGGTAGCTCAGTGGTTAAGGCATTGGACTACAGTTCAGAAGGTCCCAGATTCAAATCCCATGACCCCCAAGTTGTCCCTGTTCGGCGGCCCTTCAGCAAGGCCCTCAAATACCCAGCAGTATAATGAGATAAAAATGTAAGTCGCTCTGGATAAGGGTGTCTGCTAAATGCTGTAACGTAAGTTTAGGAAGTATTACTATCAGCTGAACATATGGAGTTCAGCCTGCTCCTTATGCTCTAACCACGATGAAGCCAGTGTAGAGTAACAACCTGACATTAACCTGGACCTTTTGTACAGCTTAGTGTACAGCATGGACTCGACACTGGATGAACAGTAAAGTGTAAAGAGGAGCGCGTCCTAGACATGCTGCGGGTTTCAGGTTAGGCGTTATCTATTTTTTCTTCTCTTTGCTCTACCTAAGACTGTGTTTACAGAGGACACACGCAGGCAATTAAACAAGTCGTGTGTGATGGAGCACCAACGTGTCCTTGAGCGGCACTACAGTCTTTTCACCTGCAGGCCGAGCCAGCTGTGTATACAGTACAAGCGCCTGGATTATGCAGGTGGCAGTAAACATTTTCACACTGAAAGTATGATAATAATAATAATAATAATAATAATAATAATAATAAACTGTTTATTTTATCTCTCGCATAAAAACCTTCCGTAACGGAAACTGATAAAAACAAGCTGCAGCTGCTGTCTTTACAGAGCAATATTGTAAAGGCAACACCGAAACTGGCATTACAAAGTGATCACGTCGCTCACACAATACTGCTGACATATTTCTCGTTCCTCGTAACAGAAAGAGAAGAACAGCAGGTGATTTAGACCAACTGCCTGCACTGGGCGAACAGCTCCAGCGAGAAAGACCAGTGAGATGAAAATAAATAAGTGGAAACACAGTGGATTAACACTCTTATCAGTGGAACACCTGAGATGTGCACGTCAGACAGAGCTGCTCGGGCACAGCGCTGATAAATGTGGCCGAACACGTCATTTAATAGAAGCTGCTGCCACTGATAATAAGTCACGCAGAAACCTGGGGCACTAGACAGAATCTATTGTGTTTACTCTCTGCACTCAGTGGATGCGACTTTAAGGTTACAGGGTTGAAACAAACACAATCTAACAGCTAACTATCAATGAGTTTGTTTTATACAGTATATCCATCTTAAGTACCGCACAAGTGTTCTAGGGAGAATGCATTAAGGCTTGTGCATTAAAGGTCTGCAATGCTGCTTCTTCACAATATCTACAGTTAAAAGCACTGTGCAGATCTACAGTACAATAAGTTCAAACGTGCATTTATTCCAACCGAAAGCCTTTTTATCATGTCGGGAAATAACTTTCAATTCTGAATACTTGAATAAAGATAACGCTTGTACATCCCATTTAAACACATTGAATGCTGGTGTCTGGGAATAATAGTCAGACATTATTGCTGATGTCACTACTGTAACAACGGCTGTCCTGACCGTCCTGACATCCGCCACCAGAGGTCATCTTCACTCGGATACGGGACTGTCATTACCATTAGCCTTTATATTGTTGTCACTCATCAGCACCGAAGGATTTATACTTCATGTCACGTAGCCGTTAAAGGACTAAACTGCATCATTTTATATTTAAACTTTATTTACAGGAAATGATGGAGAATCCGACTATTCGTGTGCGTGTGTTTGTGTGTGTATGTTATGCGCCAATACGGCAACCAGCTTTTCTATTGTTTTCCCCCCACATTTTACAGTTTTTTTTCCTCAAGCAAAAGCAAAAAATAAAAAATATAAAAAAGAGTCCATCATACAGTAGGTAAGGTCATGTGATATTCAAAAATCAACACATTGATTTACACAGTAATTTACACACTGGTGAAATGTTTAAAAAGCAGTCATTAAAAAAATGTTTGTTTGTTTTTTCCTTCAGTTTGCATTAACACGAAATGATGAAAAGCAACAAAGCTTTGGAGTCGATCGAGTTATTTGCCGTCACTTTGCATTAACCATTAGACCCATCAACACCGCGG